>JAODPA010068294.1:0-10268 GCA_025585075.1 Nepenthes mirabilis | reverse complement strand
CAGGCTCCCCCAACCCATCAGACCGGAATGGACGTACCGGCAGAACAGCTTCAGAGACCAGGCTCAGGCGTTCGTCGGCGTCAAAACCAACCAGCAGCGAAAGCAATTACAATGAAGAGAACCCAACAACCAGAGCCAATCAGAAGGGCAGAGGTGCTGAGCCCATCCATCGAGTAAGTAGAGAAGGCAAAACGCACGGAGCCCTGTAACAGAGCCGGCCAGCGCCAGAGAAAAAGGTGGGAAATCCAAACCGCACCGAGCCGGGATAATCGGAAGAGCACCCAAAGAGTCGCCAGCTCCAAAGAAATCGCATCGCCAAAGCTCGAACAGAAGAGATTTGGGACCGAACGACAGGGACGACACCGACCCCTAAGATTTCTCAGTGCCGCCAAATGAGAAGGGGAAGAGGAGGAGAGACGGGAGACGGCCGCGCTAGGCGGCCAGGAGACCGGCCATGGCCGACTCCGGCACCGCCCGGCCAGCGGAGGAGCGTCGCTGAAGACGCGGCCAAAAACGAAGTCAAAAATTGAACTTCGGAAAATTACACTCCGCAAAATGCATTTCGGAAATTTCCACTCCGGATTCTGCAGTACTCCGTCCCAAGCACTCTGTCCTGCGACACACCGTCCCAAGCACTCCGTCCAATTCACTCCGGATTCAATGCACTCCGGATTCATGCGCTTTCCAGGCAAAGTAAAGGAGCAGCAAAAATGCACTCCGGCAAAAGTACACTCCGGCAAAAGTACACTCCGGCAAATTGCACTCCGGCCTAAAGTGCTACGGAAGATTACACTCCGCAAAGCACTCCGAAAAATTTCCTCTCCGAACTCTACAACACTCCGTCCCAAGCATTCCGTCCAAGCACACTGGTTTTAATGCACCCCGGATTCATGCGCAGTCCAGACAAAGGAAAGGAACAGGCAAAATGCACTCTGGCAATCGTTTACTCCGGCCCATTGTACTCCGGCCAAATTCACTTCGGAGAATTTCACTCTACAAGATGCACTCCAGAAAAGCACTCCGGCAGGCAAAATGCAGAGCCACAGCATACATCCTTTGCGGAGGTACGCATCAAAAATCGCACCGAACACATGTCTTACATATTTAAACACGCCAAGACAAGCAGGCAACAGCACATAATCTGGTCCCAGCAGCAAATGGAGAAAGAAAAGCCACTCCGACTACAGAGAGCCTCTCCGTCCTCAAAGGCACTCCGCCAATGAACAAAAGCCACTCCACCGGCAGCTGCAGGTTTTCATGAATGAGAAGTCCGGTTTTTCTTGGAAGCAGCTTTACGCCGCCTCCCAGACTTGCACTGACGCTAGGGTTCTTCAGCCGAGATCATAAAGGCATTGCCATGAAGCCCAACTAAAAATTCGATCTGATTACAATTCAGGAAACCCGGACAGTTTGTTGCCGATTTCAGCGAGGAATAAAGAAATCCAAAAACAGCCTTCTCCTCCTCTGGGGAGAATGAGGCACTATGGGTTCGAGAGCTGCTAGCCGTAAAAACAATTTAGAAAGCCATCAAATAAGCATCTTGGGGAAACCCCTTATCTGCCGCATCCAACGGGAAGGCTGAGCGGAACTTACTAATGTTCTCATCAGTTAAATCCTGCCAACACCTATTCAGGAAGTCCGTCACTAGCCTCCTATGCTCATCAAGGGCGTCATGAAAAAGTTGACGAGAGCCAACTGAGTCTAAGAGCTGCTGAAAAGCCAAGTACAACGGTTCCTTCTCAAATGAAACCTCATCATCTGAATCAGAGATAGGGGCCTGATCAACGATCAGATCCACGTCTGGAGAACTACCATCCAGAGTAACCTTCTCGTTCACAGTGCTAGTCCCTGCTAGAACAACTGGAGAGCCATCCAGAGAGTATTTCTGAACGATCCGAGAGATAGATTTAGGGGTAATATCAGGATCTACCACCTCAATTGGACCCAAAGCGTGGGAATTAGGCGGGACCTCGAGGGGTCTAGGAGGAGAGCCAGCAGCCCTGGAACCCTCAAGTAGGGCAACAGCCTCATGGGAAGCCCCTGCATCAGAAGCAATTTATCCGGCTAGTGTGTCAGCCTCAGCTTATCCATTAGGAAGCACATAGATCCTAGCAGAAGGGTCTAAGTGGGAGTCCGCCTCTGGGCACTGTAATGTCGCACGCACGCTGATATTTGGAGACAAATGATCCAAGCTACCCTCCAATTCCGAGGAGAAGCATTTAGAGCCCCCAACAGCCTCAGCCAGCTTAGAATCAGAGTCAGCTGGTATGGAGCACAGCACAAGCCCCTTTCCGCTGGATTTTTCTTGAGCGGCACAGGCATCCACAAGTGCCTCAGCAGCTTGCATTTGATCAGATGGATGGGCCACCACTCCACCATGACACTTCGGTCCATGAGCGGGATCCTGAGGGCATTTTGGTTGCTGATTTTGACATTTGGCAACCCATTTTTTGCTGCTAAGCTTGAGAGGATTACGATAAGGAGGCTTAGAATGGTAAACAACCTCCACTTCCACTAACTTGTCTGAAATAGTCAAGAGCGGAATTTTTTCAGGAAGGGGGTCATCTATACCCACCTCAATACAAATTCTGGCTTGGTGCAGCCGATTCATCCTAGCTGGGCTAGGGTCGCAAAGAATCGAGATACCGATCCTACTTGCAATCCAGCTTAAGCCAAGAGGGGTCCAAAATTCAATAGGCACGTTGACCATAGAAATCCACATGGGGAAGGACTTGATAGATGATGAGTCTAGAGACATACCCGGAGACCACCTCTTGAGGAAAATGGAATTCCTCTTGATCTCCCATGGGCCTTTAGCCAAGCAAGCCTCCATATGAGGGACAAAGTCAAAAGTAAAGAGAAAAATGCCTTTTTTGTTCACAACAATATTCCGCAGCCCAAATCTAGCCCATAATTTCCTGGCTATGGAATCCACAGCTAGGAAATGGGGGGGTTTATCATGGAACATACCCACCAGAGTGGAACTCCATATTTCGGCACCTTGCTCCCAGACTTCAGCCGAGGGAGCCAATGGCGTATCGAGTCCAGCCACCAAAGGAGGAGGGAAAAATTTGAGGGGCAAAAAGGAAAATTTACCCTTGTCCGACACTATTTGCGACCAGGATTTGGCAGAAGAAAGTGCATGATCAGCAGTTGCATTCGCACCAGCAGGATGAGTCGGCAGGACCAGACCAACGGATGGGGCACCGGGACCATCATGCGGAGGGCAAGAGGGGGCCACCGATATGCCGCAACCCAAATCCCTAGTCGAGGCCAAGAAAGCACCATCGGGTTCTAAGGCTAACAATCGAGAGGCATTGCGCAGAGGGGGAAGGAGGTGGGAGAAATGACCAGAGGAGTCGAAACCTGGAGAGGGCTCAAGGGGATATCCAGGGAGCCGGCCATGGCCGGCAGAGCCGCCACCAAAGCCAGGAAAGCGGCAGATCAGAACGCAGTTCAAATTTCAAAAACTGAAACCTAGAGAGAGGGGAGAGCACCTCTCTCTAGAATCCCTATCCTCAAGGTCACAGTCTCGGAGGCAGTTGTCTAAAAAAAAAAAAACACCTTGGCCGAGAAACCCCTAGGAAAAACACCTCCTCCATCCCCACGAATGTGACTCCATGCAAGAATGGATCTGAATTGGCTGCCTTCTCGGCTCGAGAAATTGATCCAAAGGTCATATTGACTTCAAACTCATTTATGGCCTTACAGGAGGAAGATTCAAATGAACCTTTAGACTGCCTGGATCTAGTCCCAATAGCCCCTACCAGTGGAGCTGGTCCGAAAATTCCTCCCATCCATGATGTCTCTTCCTCTAACAAGTCGAATGTTGAGGTCGCGGCTTCTTCGAGCCTTCTCTGCCTGGCGGCGCCGGAGCCAACCTTGGCCGGTCTCCTGGCTGCTTCCCATGGCCCATCCCCGTAGCCGACCCTTATTCCCGTCGGATCCGATTCTCAGAACTGTCCGCGGCGGCACTGAGCCCTCTGAGGGTTTGGTGATGTCTCCCGGTTCGAAGCCCTGCGTCCTCTCTCTTCCTTTCTCCTCTGCTTTCTTCCTTTGAGGTTCCGATGCTCTCGCTGGATCGCATCTCTGTCTTCTCTGTTTGCACTTGTTTGCTACGTCGGCTGTGGATGTTCCAGAGAGGAGCTCTGGCTACTCTCTGGGCTTCCTTTCGGTTACCATGCTTCAAATTTCACTTTTCTGTTTCAAATTTCAGTTTTGAAATTTAATTGTTAAGGTTTCTCGCATCTGGCTTTAGCTTGGCTTCCATGCCATGGTTACTGCCTGTTGAGCTTCCCTGGTTCTAGTTTCCTTGAGGATATTATAGTCCTTGGACTGAGTTGCCATTCTCTACGTTATTCAGATGGATTTGTTACGAAAGTTGCTGTCTGTAGCTCATATCAGCTCTCGCGTTGCAAATTGGCTCTACTGCAGACAAAGGTCCTGTGCGCATGGCTCTGACGCTCTCAGTCTTTGTGTTTCCCTCCTGCTGGACGGGTTGGGGGTCCCCTGTTCTGGGTTGGGACAATGCCATGGCTGTGTTGCTGAAGAATTGGGCGTGGCCTGGATTGGATGTAGGAATCCCTTTCGATGCGATGGAGTAGCATATCTGCTCGACGGTGCTTTTGTTCTTTCCAGCTGTGTGACTCCTTTGTCTGGCGATATGTTGAATATGGTGATTTGGCCTGTTGCCAATATGTGGATGCCTCCTTTTGGATGCCTTGTGTTTGGTCACGTCCATTGGTTCAGGGCGAGTTGCTCTTGTTTTCGGAAATGGTTGCCTGTAGCTGCATTCGGCCTTGGATGGAATTAGCTTGAACTGCGCAGTTGGCGTCTTCTTCGTATTGATTTGGTGAGACTCCTGCAGTTGAGGTTCTTGGCGGTGGGGAGCTTTTGCCCGGTCCTGGTTGGGCATTCCGGTTCTTTCTCTCACAAGATCCCGGAATGGATCGCCAGTTGACTTGGATGAAGCGCCTCTTTAAGACCTTAGTGGGCGTCTCTTTAAGGGCGGACTGGTCTTCCATCTCAGAAAGCCGGATTCATTTCTTTTCTTTCATTTTGGCCGGTTTCGTTTGTTAAAGGAGCCGGTTTGGAGATGCCGGTTTCGAAGTGAGGCCAGTTGGCTTTGATGACCTGGCATGACATTAGCCAATTTGGAATTTCGGTTGCTGATCTGGTCTTGTGGCCGTTTTGGCTCTGAGGCTGGTTTGGCTATGCTGACGTGGCATAGTAAGAGCGGATTTGGAATTGCTGCCGGTTTGGTTTGCTGTCATGGCCTGTCCTAGTGCCGAATTCGTTTGCCGCTTGGACATCTTCTGGATTGGATTGCATCTGATGCTGAATGCCGATCTCAATTTGCATTCATTAGGTTGTGTTGGTTTGCTGACTAATGCCGACTTCATTTGCTCCCTGGCAGGTCGAAGTGCTGGTTGCTGATTTTGGCTCTCAGTGGCTGGGTGAGGATGATGTTGTATGGACTGCTGTCGGGTCAGGACTCTGATTTCATTTTGGCTGGTTCCTTTTTGCTGGACTTTGCTGCCGAGCTGGTTTCTGCTTCAGTTGGACTTGTTGTGCTGGCTACCGCCATTCACAGGTTCTACTTGATGCTGTTATCAGGTTTTGCTGTTGACTGTGGGTACTAGTGACTCGGATGTTCGAAAGCTGGTGGGTCAGGCTGTTGGGTCTACTGCTGTAGGTTTTTTGAACTTTTCTTTGCTGCCGCTGAGGTACTTCAGTAGCTGGAAGTTTCGGGATTCGGGGGGTTGGAAAGCGGCGTCTCCCCTCTGGATTGTGATGTAATATTTTTTAATTTCTATAGGTTTTGTAGATCGTTGGCCTCCTAGAGGTTTGGTTTGTACCTTTGGATATACTATTGCTCGGGGTATACCCCAACGGGTTATGTTTTATCCCCAAGTCAAAATACTTGACGATAAAACATCATTTTTGTAATTTTTTTCTCCAATTAATCCAAAATACTTGCTTACAAAAAAAAAAGTCGAATGTTGAGGTCCCGAATGCTCATTCTTTGACATATTGCCCTAACGAAGGAGGCATGCCTAGTAGAGCCTCCAAACCCTCCTCTTCCCCTGAATCAAAAAATTCGAATCCCAGTTCTTTTAGGCCTGCACCTGTTCCGGATATTACTGTTAAACAATGCCCACCTCCCAAACCAGAGTCAATGAATGTAGCCTCCCTTTGGGCTACATCGAATAAACCTCTACCACCCGGCAAGCCGATCGCAAGGGTTGAAGCATCCACTAAGACTGGGGAGCAAGCTTCCTCTAGGAAAAATAAAAAATCTTTGGGGATTTTAAAACCTTCCCCCCCTCTCCCTCCTTCCATACTTAGCATTGCCTGCTGGAACGTGAGAGGACTAAATGGGTTTGTAAAAACCCACGAAGTCGGTAACCTCATTAACTCCCACAGATGCTGTATTGCTAGTCTGGTTGAAACCAAAGTCGCAGAGAGAAACTCGCTAAGTGTCTCTACTAGAATCAGACCAAACTGGTCTTGGATTATGAATTACTCCGCATCATCGAACGGTAGAATATGGGTGGGCTGGGACCCCCAGGTGGCCTCGATTAACATCATCGCCTTGGAGGATCAGGTCATCCATACCGAGGTTCTCTTCCGGGAGGAGAATATCTGTTGCCTCTTGTCCTTCATCTACGGCGCCAAATTAGAAAGTCTTTTTTTTTTTGGTAAGTACCAAATTAGAAAGTCAATGAAGACTTCTATGGGAAAGCCTTCGGTCGATGTCTAATCACCCGAGTAATCTCCCTTGGGCAGCTCTGGGTGATTTCAACGCCGTTAGATCCCAGTCCGAGGCACTGGGTGGTATCTGGCACAACAAAAGCTCGCTTGACCTCGATAATTGCCTTCGAGATTGCGATCTTGAGGACGTCTGCCATGAAGGTATGCACTATACCTAGAATGACGGTCGGGACTCCCCTCATCGCATATATAGAAAGCTTGATAGAGTTGTCGCCAATGGGAATTGGATTGACCACTTCCGCAGGGCCAAAGCCCTTTTCCCCCCAGCCAGACTTTCTGATCACTCTCCCTGTATCCTCCTCCCTTCTGGCGACCCTCCTAGAAAACATGGGATGTTCCGTTTCAATAATTTCCTCTCCAAATCCCCTCATTTTCACATTTTGGTGGCCGACGCTTGGAAGGACGACACCGCTGGCACACCTATGTTCCGGCTGGTGTCTCGGCTCAAGAAGGTGAAACTGGCTCTAAAAAAGCTTAATGTTCACGAGGGTGATGTCCACGAGGAAGTTATTCGATCGCGGAACAATCTCGAGGTTATCCAAGGCCAAGTTCCATCCAATGTTAACTATTATCAACAGGAGCGTAGCTGCAGGGAAGCTTATCGCACTGCGCTGGCCAAGGAAGTCAACCTTATCAAGCAAAAAGCTAAGATAAGGTGGCTCAAATAGGGAGATCAATGCAATAAATTCTTCTTCAGGACTGTTAATGGAAACAACAATAAGAATCATATTATCTCCCTCCTTGACGACGCTGGGAATCCGACCAATGGAGCTGAAAATGTCCAAAATCTGATTGTGAATCACTTCAACAGGGCTCTTGGGACTGGCCGCACGTATGGATCGGCTAACGTTGATCAGCTGCGTCCGTACACCCAACACACTGTGCCTAATTCACTTGTGGGCCCATTTATCGATCCGGTTAGCGATGACGAGATTCGAAAGACGATTTTCTCTATTGGCGACTACCGTGCCCCGGGTCCTGATGGGTTCAGCTCTTATTTTTTTAAGGAATCATGGGAAATTGTAGGTTCTTCTGTTTGTGAAGCCGTTCGCGATTTCTTCAATCACGGAAGGCTTCTTAAACAAATGAACTCTACGATCATTAGCCTGATCCCAAAGATCAAATCCCCTCATTTGGTCTCTGACTACCGCCCTATATCATGCTGTAATGTCATCTACAAAGTTATCTCGAAGATCATAGCAAATCGGCTAAAAATGACATTACCCTTTCTTGTAGATAAGAGCCAAACGGCTTTTGTGGCCGGGCGTTATATCAGTGACAACATTCTCCTAGCCCAATAAATCCTCCATAAGTATCATCTGGGTCATGACCCTCCACCACACAGTTTTTGCCGAAGCGGCATTGGCCTGGTGGTTAAAAAAGATTTCTCTTTCCTCCACCACCCAGGTTCGATTCTCCACGGAAGCATAAAGTGGTACTGTGCCTCCCAAAAAATCCTTCGGGGTTTCTGGGTTACGAGGCCGCAGTGCGGTGGGGCCAGTCACTATAAAAAGCTTACCCTTAACACAATTTTTACTTACCAAAAAAAAAAGGGTCATGACCCTCCACGTTGCACTATGAAAATTGACTCCATGAAAGCATACGACTCAGTACATTGGGATTTCATTATCTCTATTCTGACCATTATGAAATTCCCGCCTAAAATGGTCGGCTGGATTAAGCAATGCATAACTACCCCATCGTACACTGTCAATATTAATGGGGAAGCGATCGGTTTCTTCCAAGGGGGAAAGGGTCTTCATCAAGGCGATCCCATTTCTCCATATCTTTTTGTCCTGGTTATGGAAGTATTGAATGGGATTATTGATTTCAAGGCTTGTAGGAATGAAAAATTCAAATTTCACTTGAACTGCGAGGCGTCTCATACTGTGATGCTTGCCTTTGCAGACGACCTTCTCCTCTTCTCCCGCGCCGATGCCAACTCGATTCGCATTCTAAAGGACTGCCTTGAGGAATTCCACTGGCTCTCTGGCCTCTCGGCGAATGTGAATAAGAGCGAAATCTTCATATGTTCTAAAGACCCCTCTATTCCTCAGATTATTACCGATATCTTGGGGTTCAAGATGGGTTCTCTCCCGATTAGATACCTCGGTGTCCCTCTGATTACCACCAGGTTGTCGGTCCGGGATTGCAATGCTCTCACTGAGAAATTACTCATCGGATTAAATCATTAAAAAACAGGTGGCTCCCTTTCGGGGGATGATTGCAACTCGTAGCTTCCATTCTCTTATCCATCCACCTTTATTGGGCCTCTATATTCCTTCTTCCCAAATCCGTCCTTAATCAGATTGATTCCTTGATGAGGTGTTTCCTTTAGAATGGTTCTATAGAAGGAAAGGCTAATGCAAAGGTTGCATGGGCTGACATCTGTCACCCGAGGAGTGAAGGCGGATTGGGGCTAAAAAATCTACAGGCACAAAATAAAGCCCTCATATGCAAACTTTTATGGCGTATCATGGCTAAAGAGCCCGAATCGGCTTGGTCTTCATGGATCCACAAGACTAGAATAAAGGATCGATGTATCTGGACCCTAAAAGTCCCTGATTCAGCGCTGTGGAGTTGGAAAAAGATCACGAAACTCCGTCCCTTTATGTGCGCCTACACTACCAAGATCATTGGAGACGGCGTTGATTCTTTTATCTGGCATGACCATTGGCACCCTATGGGCCCGCTCACCAATGTTTGCACGGATCGTATTCGTCTGGTCACGTGCTTATCTTGGGACGCTAAGGTATCTCAAATAATTAGAGATGATCAATGGGTATGGCCTAATTCTTATGATCAGGAAGTCTCTAGTCTTGCAGAAAATATGCCCCATTACTCCCCCTATTCTGAACGTAAAGATTCTGTGAGATGGGTTGGGAGCCCAAATGGTATTTTTTCTACAAAGACTGCCTATTTTCTTTTTCATCCCCCAAAGCCCAAACTGAGCTGGACAAACCTAGTTTGGGGTCCCCTCCACATCCCTGCCCACGCTTTTACTCTTTGGTTGGCAATCAGAAGCAAACTAAACACCACGGATCGGATTCACGGTATCCCAATCCTTCCCAAAACTTGTACTCTTTGTGACTTGGATGACGAAAACCATGAACACCTTTTCTTCTCATGTACTTTCTCCCATTTCTTATGGATCTCTATCCAAAGGAAAGCGGGTTTTCAATGGTCGTGTCCTGATTGGCCCCAAAACATAAACTGGACAGCTCAACAATGGAAAGGAAAGAATCTTCTTGCCCTATCCAAACGTCTTTCCCTCGCAGCCACTATCTATTTTATATGGAGAGAACGAAATAATCGGATTTTTGAGAAATCCTCCCCACAGGATTTGACCCAGTTATGCTCTCTTATTACAAATGTTGTACGGGACAAGTTGAAGGCCTCCTTGACTAGTGCCGGCGGGCTTTCCCTTCCGCTTGCCTGGCGCTGGAATCCTTTTCCAGCTCGGTTTATCGTGTTTATAAATATATTTATATATA
>JAODPA010068293.1:0-10268 GCA_025585075.1 Nepenthes mirabilis | reverse complement strand
TATATTTTCATTTCTTATATTCCCAAACCAAATTCGATATTCGGACAACAGTATAGGCACACTACGGACACCGGTCCAATTGATTCAAATATCGCTCAAAATTTTATATTATTTAATTAATTTTTGTCACATCCAAATTATCCAAAATAATAAATAATTTCAATTGAATCGGATAAAAATTTAGAATATTACATTCTCTCCTACTTAGAAAATTTCATTCTCGAAATTAATGAGTCCTAAAAGTCATTACATACCTCAAAACAAGTAGGGATATTACTCCTGGATCTCATCCTCCTTCTCCCAAGTAGCCTCCTCTAGAGTGTGGTTCCTCTATAAGATCTTGACTAAAGGAATCGTCCTTATCCGAAACACTTGGTCTTTACAGTCTAGAATCTGCACGTGCTCCTCAACGTACGACAAATTTTCGCTAATCGCTAGGGGCTCGTAGTCGATGACTTGAGTAGAATCATAAACATATTTCCAAAGTATGGACACTTGGAAAACGTCATGCACCTCTCTCAACGTCGGTGGCCAGACTAAACGATAGGCCACCTCCCCCACTTTCTCCATAATCTCAAACGGGTCAATAAACCTCGGCTTCAACTTTTCTTAGAGCCCAAATCTGGATACCCGTCAATGGTGATACCTTCAAGAAGACAAAGTCTCTGACCTCAAATTTTAGCTTAGACCTTCTCTGATCAGCATAACTCTTCTACCGGTTTCAAGCTACCTTCAACTTCTCATGGATCAGTTTGATCTTCTCGGACGTCTCCACAACAATCTCCAGCTCCATAAGTTATCTACCATGGGTCTCTTCCCAATGAATCGGAGAATGATACTTCCTTCCATACAACTCTTCAAAGGGGGCCATGCCAATACTCACCTGATAACTATTATTATACGCGAACTTTTTCAAGGCTAAATGGTCATCCTAATTGCCTTTCAACTCCATCACTGTGGCCCTTAACATGTCCTCCAGAATCCGAATGGTTTGTTTAGATTGTCCATCCGTTTGCGGGCGATAATTTGTACTAAATTTTAAATTTGTCCCCAACTCACGATACAAACTTCTCAAAAATTTTGGGATGAACCTTGGGTCTCGATCTAACATGATAATGGCCGGGATCCCATGTAATCTCACCACTTTATTAATATACATCCGGGCCAATCGATCCCTTGAATAAGTTGTCCGAATGGCTAGGAAGTGCGCCGATTTTGTAAGTCGATTGACAATCACCTAAATGGCGTCATATTTCCTAGGCAACCTAGGCAATCTCGATACAAAATTCATGGATATATCTTCCCACTTCAAATTAAAGATAGGCAAAGGCTGTAAAAGATTGGATGGCGTCTTACGCTCAGCTTTCAACTGCTGACAGGCCAAGCATCTTCCCACATAGGCCACAATTTTTCTCTTCATGTTCCTCCCCCAAAATATCTTCCTTAGACCCTAATACATCTTATTAATCTCCAGATGGATCGTGTACCTAGACCGGTGAGCTTCCTTCATAATCTCCTCCTTCAAATCGCCAACATTGGACACACAAATCCGACCACGGAATCTGAAGACTCTGTAGGCTCAAACACTGAAATCAATTCTTGTGACGGAACGGATTTTTTTTTGCAATCCACTGTCGATCTCCCAAAACTGATACCAAGTTTCGGTGGCCAGGTCTGGGCCGATCGTGTCTTCCAAAATCACAGGATCACAGATGCCGTCTAGGACATATACACATAGTGGAAGTCAATTTATTATCCAATAGAAACATTTACATTCATTCCCAAAAAAATTTAGTCCAGAATACATATAGTCATGAACGCCTAATCACAAAAGTTAATCAATTCTAACGGATCATTACATTAATTACTCCTTCGCAGCGGTCATAACAAAGGTGCTTCTGAATCCTTACAAACACTTCTGATCGGCTCTAATCACTCTGTCTCGTTAGGCACGAATTCTAAATTTTCATTTGAGGGAGGGGAAAACAGAAAACAGTGAGCCGGATCTCAACAAGGTACATACAGATATTCCATAAAACGTTCGTGCTTTCAACAGTTACATATACATATGCATAATATCATTTAGCCGGAATCATGCAGAACACGTAGAACGGTTAATGCACGAAGTCATGCATCATTTATATATATAGTATTTGGCCGAACAAAAGCTAATCAGAAAGTCGGAACAGATAATATTTGGGGCACAAAACAAGGTCGGTCACATTTTATCTTCTTTTATTTCTTGCTTAACGGAAGGGGGGCTTTAATCAAGGATAGATTGTGCACATCTCCTCACAATCACGACAATACCTCCTTGTACAAAGCCCCGATTATGGCTCTCACTTTCTCCTTGTACAAAACCTCAAGGACGGCTATCACTACCTCCTTGTACAAAGCCCCGAGGACGGCTCTTACGTCGGTTATTCTCGATTATCACCTTAAGGTCCTAAGGCATGGCGGAGTACCATGTCTCCCAAGGCTAAGGTCTGAACTTATTTGTTTTATCATAAAGTCGATTCACATTTTTTTTGTTCATTACAAGCCGGTTTCAAAGTTTCAATACAAATGCCAATTTTAAATCATAATATAAGGCCGGTTTCAAAAATTACAATGCAAATGCCGGTCTCGAAATCAGGATACAAGGCCGGTTTTGAAATCATAGTACAAATGCCGGTTTCAAAATATGATACAAGGCCAGTTTTGAATTTACACTACAAGGCCGGTTTCAAAATCACGGAACAAATACTGGTTTCAAAATTTCATTACAAGGCCGGTTTCAAAATCACAAGACAATGCCGGTTTCAAAATTTCAACACAAATGCCGGTTTCGATTAAGGCCGATTTCATTTATTCTATAAGGTCGATTTTAAATCAAGGCCGGTTTCAAAATCAAAGGCAAATGCCGGTTTTGATTAAGGCCGATCTCAATTATACTATAGGGCTGGTTTCAAAATCACAAGGCAATGTCGGTTTTAAATTTTCAACACAAATGCCGATTTCGATTAAAGCCAATTTCAATTATTCTATAAGGCCGGTTTCAAATCAAAGTCGGTTTCAAAATCAAAGGCAAATGCCGATTTTGAAATTTCAACACAAGTGCCGGAGGTCTTTTTACTCATGTCAGATATCTTAAAAGCTTATTTGTGGCCAGAATCCATGCAAGTAAGGAAAAAATGAAGATCTTTATGAAAACACATAACAGAGCTTGCTTTAAACATGGCATTAACAGAAATTCAGAAAATCCGAATAACTATCGTGCATACCATAACATAAGTTCATAAAAAATCAAACATACTTATATTGCAAACATGAACTATAGAAAAATGAGTATGCTTACAGTAAATCATGAATTTAAGGGGGGTACATTTATAATATTCTTAAAAACAGAAAGAGTAACGTTTGAAGTGCACTTGTAATATTCTGAAGTTAAAAATAGATTGTATACTTGCAATATTCTGAAGTTAAAAATAGAGTGTACACTTGCCTGACAGTCGTTCGCCCACTCTTACAAACTGGAAGCTTTGTCTCCTCTACTCCTTACTGTTCTTCTTGCTGGTTGCTCGTGCCAACTTCCTTGATCGAAGCTAAATATTTATAGAGGAGGGGTTAGGTGGAGTAAGTGGGAATAAGCTACTTACCTCGTACTTCTTCTCAGACGTTAGGTGGGAGTAAGTAGTCTAAGCTACTTACTCATATCAGATATCTTAAAAGCTTATTCGTGGCCAGAATCCATGCAAGTAAGGTAAAAACGAAGATCTTTATGAAAACACATAATAGAGCTTCCTTTAAACATGGAATTAACAGAATTCCAGAAAATCAGAACAACTATCATGCATGCCGTAACATAAGTTCATAAAAAATCAGACATACTTATATTGCAAACATGTACTATAGAAAATGAGTACGTTTATAGTAAATTATGAATTTAAGGGGGGTACACTTGCAATATTCTTAAAAACAGAAAGAGTAACGTCCAAAGTACACTTACAATATTCTGAAATTAAAAACAGAGTATACAATTGCAATATTCTGAAGTTAAAAACAGAATGTACACTTGCCTGACAGTCGTTCGCCCACCCTTACAAACTGGAAGCTTTGTCTCCTCTACTCCTTACTGTTCTTCTTGCTGGTCGCTTGTGCCAGCTTCCGGGTTGCTTGCTGATCGAAGCTGAGTATTTATAGATGAGGGGTTAGGTGAAATAAGTGGGGGTAAGATACCTACCTCGTACTTATTCTTAGACGTTCGGTGGGAGTAAGTAGTCTAAGCTACTTACTTTGGTACTTCATCGTAGATAGCCAACGAGGTGGTTTACTTCATTTAGTTAGGGCCTAGTTGGTTTCTAACTAATTAGTAAAGTTGGTCATTGTCTTTAGTTGCCCTTAATTTATTCCGGTCAATTCTTTGGTCAGCGCTCAGGGTCGGCCATCGTTTCACTTCTTTTATTCAAGTCCAGTCAACCTTTTTCAAGGCCGGTCAACTCTTTGGGTTGGTTAACATCCGATCAACATCACAGTTTCCAGTCAACCCTTGCTCAAACCGGTCCATATTCTAAAGCCGTTCAACCTTCCAAAAGCCGGTCAACCTTTTTAAAAGTCGGTCAACCTTCTAAAGCCGGTCAACCTTACAAGTTTCGGTCAACTTTATCTATTCTGGACTTTAAGCAGTTCGGCCTTCTCTGGCACCAATTACTCCGGTTTTAAGCGGCATAAGGCCACTACAGTATTGAAAGGCATAAGGTCACTCCGGCCTCCAGAGTTCATCATACTATTGGTTTTAATTCTTTATTCCGATTTTAAGTTTTTTTTTGAAGTCGGGACCTCACAATCCTGGAGTATTGATTCAAATTTCTAGCAACTTCGGTTAAAAAAGGGTCGTTCATTTGCTCTTTCTTGATCCGTTTCAAGATGTTCAACTGGACACTGAAGTGTGACAAAATCATCTGATTTCTTTGAGCATATTTCCGAATATCGCAATGCTTCATGCATTCTAATATCTCTATCTCCTTAGTCCTCAAACGATCTGTGAAATACGCTTGACGGCTCAAAGCGTCCGCTACCACATTGTCCTTTGTTAGTTGATACTGGATTTCACAATCAAAATTCTTTAGATAATCCATCAATCTCCTTTGTCTCATGTTCAACTCTTTCTGAAAAAAGAGATGCTTGAGGCTCTTGTGGCCTGAATATAAAAAGAACTTTTTGGAAATAATGCCTATAGATTTTCAAAGCAAAGATTACCGCTGCAAGCTTCAAATCGTGCATCGGATAGTTCTTCTCATGGATCTTCAATTGCCTCGATCCATAAGCTATCACTTTCCCGTGTTGCATCAGAATACAGCCCAAACCCATCCTACTCGCATCACAATAAACTTCAAACCTACCAGAACCTTACGAAATCGTCAGGATTGGGGCGGATGTCAATCAGTCCTTCAACTCCTGAAAACTTTGCTCACAATCATCCGTCCAAATAAACTTAACGTCCTTCCTCGTTAAGCAGGTCAATGGCGTAGAAATCTTGAAAAAAATTCTCCACGAACCTTCGATAATAACCTGTCATCCTAAGGAAATTTCGAATCTCGGTCACCGATGATGGTCGGCTCTAATTAACAACAACCTCAATTTTCTTCGGGTCCACAGATATGCCCCCATTCGATATAATATAACCCAAAAAGATAACTTTCTTTGGCCAAAACTCACACTTCTTCAATTTGGCATACAATTTCTTCTCCCGAAGCGTTTGGAACGCAATCCTCAAATGCATGACATGCTCATCATATCTCCTCGAATAGATCAATATATCATCAATGAACACAACCATAAACTTATCCAAGTATGGTCGAAACACTCGATTCAAGAAGTCCATAAAAGCGGTTGTGGCATTCGACAACCCAAATGGCATAACTAAAAATTCGTAATACCCGTACCTTTGAAAACACTCGAAACACTCGAAAGGCTATTTTTGCTATGTCCTCTTTCTTGATTTTCAACTGATGATACCCTGAACGGAGATCGATCTTTGAAAACACTTGTGCTCATGGTAACTGATCAAATAAGTCATCAATCCTCGGCAAAGGATACTTGTTATTAATGGTATCTTATTCAGCTCCCGATAATCGATGCAAAGTCACAACGCTCCATTCTTCTTCTTGACAAATGGTACCGGGGCACCCCAGGGAGATATACTCGGCCAAATAAATCTATTGTCCAGAAGCTCTTGCAGCCGCTACTTCAATTCCTTCGGTTCGGAAGGCGCCATCATATATGGTGCCTTCAAAACTGGTGCCGAGCTAGGAACTATCTCAATTTCAAACTCAATTTCTCGATTGGGTGGCAACCCATGCAATTCTTCAAGAAAGATATCGTCAAACTCATGGACCACCAAGATATCCTTAGCCGGCTCACTTTAACTCCTAATCGTGCAAGCATAAGCCAAATAGGCTTGATATCCAGAATCCATCAAATGACGGGCGTGTAAAGCCAAAATAAAATATGGTGGCTCCTTCCGTACCATGCCTTGGAAATAACACGGTTCACATCCCGAAATGACGAAGTAAACTTGCTTATGAAAGCAATCCACATTGGCGTGATAACTCGCTAGCAAATCTCTGCCCAAGATCACATCAAAATCATGCATGTCGAGCAAAATCAGGTCCACCATCAGCTGCAACCCATTAATCCAAACTTTGCACATCGAATACAAAATATCTATAACTACCAGCAATCCTGGGGGTGTGGAAACAATCAGAACATGATCCAAGATCCTCAGAGGGGACAATAAAGTACTTGTAAAACTTGGGGATATAAAAGAATGGGTCGAGCCCGAATCCAGAAGAACACGTACAGGAGTACTAAAGAGGAAGATAGTACCTTCTACTACATTCGGGGATGCTTTTGCATCTCGAGTCGTGACTGCAAAGGCCTTCCCTGGAACGATCAGCTTCTTCTCCACTGGCTTCCTCGGAGAATAGCAATCTTTAGCCACGTGGCTGGTCTTGCCGTAATTAAAACTAGTTCCCATACACTTGAAGCGTGGCTTTCCTTGATGGGACTCCCCGCAATAAATACTGATATCATCAGTCACCAGTGAACTCGATGCTACAGCTGCCACCGGATGCTTTGCCTTCCTCTTTCCTTTGTCTCCAGGCTTCTTCTTTCTCGAAGGCCCTCCAGATTCCAAACCTAAACCAACAGCTAAACTTTCTCAATTTTTGAACCTCTTCGTAAAATACTGCCGCTATTCTAGCTCTTTCTCAAAAAATGAGCGCTCGGTCTAATATCTCTCCATAATCACGCAACTTGTGTGTAACCAGCTATCTCCTGATGTCATCCCTTAGCCCAGCCTGAAACTTCCTGGCCTTCCTATCATCTACTATATGCGGGGAGTATTGGGACAACTTCATAAACTTGGCCGCATACTCTGCCACGGTCTGATTTTCTTGCCGAAGCTGTGAAAACTCATCTTCCTTCTATTCTCACAGGCTGGTCGAAAAATATTGCTCACAAAATTCTTTCTTAAACCTTTTCCACGTAATCTGATCCACAGGGACTCCCATGGCTCCTTTATGTACTGTCCACCAATGATTAGCCTCGCCCTCAAATTTATACGTTGCAAAAGTCACTTTGCCTTCTTCTGGGCAACAAATAACAGTGAAGATCTTCCCTATTCTTCTGATCTATGCCTCTACTTTAGTCGGGTTTGGATCTCCTGAAAACTCTGGTGCCCTTTCATTGTTGAACTGATCGTATGCCGTAACTCCCGGATTTACTGGAGTTGGGGTTGGAGTTGGAGCTGGAACTGGGACTGGGGTTGGCAAAGGTTGGCGATGACCCTAAGCCATCATCTCCATGACGTCGGCTATCTGTCCCATAATGTTCAGATATTTTTCCTCCCGATTTGGTTGAGATTCGGCTCTAGAAAGTTTTCCTCGACTAGACAACCTGAATCCCTATATTATGCATTAACAATAGGATTAGACTTCCGCACCAAACTTAACAAAACTACTTAAATAGGGAGTTCAATATGTACTTCAAATCTAATCAAGTCAACCTAGCCCTCAACTATGGTCATTCAACTCAAATTCTAAGGTATCTCTCGAACTAACCTCTCACTCTGATACCAACTGTGACATACTGAATTATCAACCGAAAATCTGGTAGAGTCCCGGCTATAATACGGATGTCGGCCTAATATAAGACTTATAATTAACCTATGCAACATACATAAACCCACATAATCACAAATACAGGATCCCTAAAATGCCATAAAACATATGGGGCACCAACATTCAGGCTTCGGGCACCAGGTTGGAATAGAGAAATGCCTCTAAATCTCATAGTACCCTTCACAAACCTGCGAAAGTAAACTAAAAATCTAAAATTTTTACACCCTAACAAAGCATAATCACTATTAATGAAATACCATCAGAAGAACAAAATATAAAGATATATAGTCTTTCTGACCCCCAAGGAATCAGCAACTAAACAAAAAATATAATATACAAATCCCTCAAATATAAAAATTCATAATCCCCCAAGCTCTAAGCTAGGCGCTGCTTTAGTATTCTTTCTCGTGGGGTAAGAATTCGTACTAATCGTTTTGGGAGAAACAAAATAGCAATGGTTGAGTCTAAGCTCAGTAAGGCACAATATAACAAATAACATGCAAAATTTTATTTTCAGAACATAATAATGTGTATAGGAAGGAAATAAAGGCATATGAGTGATCATGCACCATGCACATAAAATGAACATACTTCCATGAATATTTTTCCAAGTTTCTTCAGTTCCTTTTCCTTTTTCATTTCATAATCATTAATTTGTACTGAAAACTTATTTCGTTGAAGGATTAGGGCCAGTAGGCCTTACTGATTAAAGGAGCGGTCGGTCATAACTTGGATTGTATATGCTTCTACACAATCAAAAGCCATTTTCTCCTATTCAAGACCCAAAGACAAGTCATCTACATATACACCCTATAGATGGGGCCAATCAGCCTACATATACAGTCTATAGATAGAACCAATCACTCTACATATACATCTTATAGACGGGGCCAATCAGTCTACATATACACCCTAGAGAAGGGGCCAATTAGTTGCAAACGATACAAAAATAGACAACGATCTTCCACTACAATATGATAAGGCATACCAAAAGATATCACCCGCTAAAAATACACGGCCAGAATGATCCTTGAGTTTCCACTATAATATTTCTGGCATGCCAAATTATATTATATGCTAAATAATCCTCCGTCCAATTTCTTAGTTCCTCAGTTCTTTAGGAAATTTTACTCTTAAGTGCAATATTCTTCATTTTGGAGAACAGTTCGTCAGTTTAATCAGTTCATCATTTTGGAGAATGGTTCTTAAGTCAATCAGTTCATCGCTTAATCGTAAAATATCTCTTCTTGGTTCTTTTTCCATTAAAGTTGTTCAAATACATTTCTCCATATTTTTCGTGAGCTTAAATTCTCACGTGTTGATAATTTTATGCATAAATCATAAATTGTGAAATTAAATGCAAATCAATCACGTTCATAAGTCAGAATTCAATTTCCTAAGCCCATTTAATGCATAAGTTTCGGGGAAAATTGGTCGGAAGGTGCGGGGGCCAGGTTAGGGTTCCGGTATGTATAAACCACACCAAATGCGGGTTTTCGGTCACCAAATCAATGAAATTTCATGCTCAAGTCATAAATTTCAATTGTCTAGAGCCAAATCCTGTATAATACTCGGAATAAATGGTAAAATCTGTCCAGGCACGGGTTAGGATTTTGGCGAACAAAATTTCATATAAAATTACCAAATCGAAAAACAAATCAATAAATTAACGTATACAAGGTATGGATAATGATATTCTAGAGTCAAACTATGCATGGAACTCAAAATAAATAGGCAACATGATTCGGGCGCTGGTCTAGGGTTCGACCGAAGTTGGACTGCGCATAATATGGGAAAATCGGGCATCATATGACAAATATTTTATGCAAGGGTTATGGGTTCTACCAAATATAAATTTCGGATGGGTATCGGAACGAAAATATCCAAAAGATACGAAGGAAAATTACAAAGAGAGAACGAAGAGGGTATAAGTGCACTTATCTCGACCAGATCTATCACTTTCTTAACTGGCTTGAGCTTGGAATCGAATCCTGGGACCTCGGATTCCCCTCTTTCTCTCTCTACCCATCAGTCCTCTCTCTCTCTTCGTGAAACCCTCCTGCTTCCTGCAACCCTCACCCCCTATCCTTCTTCTTCTTCTTTATA
>JAODPA010068292.1:22433-32853 GCA_025585075.1 Nepenthes mirabilis | reverse complement strand
ATCTAATACATGTTAACATTATAAAAAATTAAAAATATAACCACATCTAATACTTTTTATTTCTAAAACTTTGTAAGAAAATATTGATACAAACACAAAAGTATAGAACTAGGGTGCTTAGCCACATCCGTTCCGGAGGGAAGGGGGACGAACAATAAACCCTCCATCGTTAGCTCCATGTAGATTTGATTTTGTGAAAATTCAAACTTACACCCATGTTTAGATATACCTGCAAACTTCAAAAAGACCTTTGCTGCCCAAAATCGAAATGACACAAGCGTTGCCATGATCAAAATTGGTAAATTATACAGTGCAAAGGCTTCTTTTTTTTTTCTTTTTATTACAACAAAGTAATAATTCACGTCTGGAAGATTATGAATCGTCCTTTGCACTATTGGAGCCAGGCTTTCCCTTCACACCTTCTTCAGGACCTCTTGCCATCGTCCCGAAGATGAAATCTTTTGTTGACCGTTGCACAGAGAGTATAGCATTCTTGATCTGTTGCCAAATTAAATATCATTAGGACTTTAAAAAATAAAGGGTATAGAGGCAAAAGGGTATGCAAAAGAGATTACGAAAATATGAACTTTCACATGCAGGAACACTGATTGGCATAGCAGAAATCGGCTGATATGAAAGCGCTTTGCCCACCAGCGGTGGAAGACAGTGGTGGAATGAGGCTGTAGCTCCCCCAAAGTTTGGGAGGAGTCTTTTATTATTTTCCAGGCTGAACTAAGTTAGGAGGAATTTCTCGCTCAACTATATTTTCTTAGCTCTCTCCACCTTTTGTTTTTAGTTTTGGGATAAATTATTTCCTTCACTAGCCTCCCATAGTTCTTACCACTTGCTTGTTCCAACCTTGCTATGATGAATAAAAATATCAATATCAATATCGATATTGGCCATATCAGGCATATATATTGATATAGGATGCAAAATATTTTTTGCAAATTGAAATCGAAGGGGCAAATATCGATAAAATGCAATATATCTTCGATAAGTGACATTGCGATTTAGTAATGAGAAATATCAGTATCGGATACCTGATTCCAATTCACATTGGCCAATATTTCACAGTTGCAACTGCTAATTTCCATCCTGAGCCTTTACAATAGGCTGGTATCTGCATGTTCAATGAATAGTCACTACGTACCTATTAATCTAACCAAATTGATTTCATGTTTACTTCATCTCATGGAGTGCCCTCCTTTACTCTGCCTACATAGCCTCGTAAGGCCTGCAAATTTTCTATGATGCGCCTCATATATATATATATAACCAAACTTTCTAGTTAGGTGAACACTACAGGTAAAGTCCTACTAAGTAACGTGCTTTTCAATTGATCCATCAACGCCAGCTTCATTTTGTATGCTGCACCACAATAATGGCTGCACCTCTTAGGCTTTGGCATTGATTCACACGTTTCATTTTGTTTGTCTTCATCTCTTCTTCCATTTCCTTTCGTCCAAGATTCAAAGCTACTCCTGACTGGCTCGTATAGGCCAGCAGCCACAAAGGCTGCATTAGCGTATTTGGCTTTTGATTTTCATGTATAAAGTTTTTCAGAATCCTTATCACATATAGTTAGGCCAGTCTTTTATGTTGGCAAATTTCATAATATTATATTATACATTGAGACTACTAGTTTATTTTATTAGATCTTTCATATTTGAGTGCTAGATAGAAGCTTAATAACCATTATAGCTATATTATGTTCTAGTGCTAGATGATTGCTATTTGATGGCTTAAATTTTATGTCCTGAAACTAGATAGAAGCTAATTGTTGGCTTAAACTAAATTGGTCCTAAATCATGCCATGCTGCTTAAGAAGCCTGTGTGGTGAAACTTTAGTGGTGAACCACAAGCTATCTGCTTAAGCAGCCTATGTAGTGACATTTTTAAAAACAAGCCACGAGTCAATCATGAGGCGGCTGCTCAAGTGGGATGCAGTTCGTGCCCACTTTCTGCCACTTGAAATTACTTTGATAGGAAGTTTCTTTGTTATTTTTTAAATAGAAAACCTCCCTCAACTTGGCAAGGTGCACAAAATCTAAATTGAAATAAGAGAGCCACCTGTTTCTTGAGAGAATCACCTATTTTTCAAGAGATCATTTAATATCCGAATTTTCATTTAATTTGTTTTAATAATATTTATTATTTTAAATAAATTGGATGCTTANTCAAAGGGGGGTTTCCACGTAAAAATCTGCGCGTCCGTCCTCGTTTCTCTCGCACCTTTCACTCGCCCATAACTTACTCTCTTTATGTTGCAATT
The DNA here is from genome assembly GCA_025585075.1 of Nepenthes mirabilis. Classification (NCBI taxonomy): domain Eukaryota; kingdom Viridiplantae; phylum Streptophyta; class Magnoliopsida; order Caryophyllales; family Nepenthaceae; genus Nepenthes; species Nepenthes mirabilis. The sequence continues at coordinate 30,578 of JAODPA010068292.1, read as the reverse complement.
GGTTCCGTCCACGTGACGTCAGCACACGCGACCCTTGTACGGCGGGCGGATCGAAACGCAACAAGTTGTATACTTTATACAGTCACACAGTTTATTCTATTTTGAAGATTTTAACAAAAATGTGTATCTTGGGATGGTAATCTAAGGTGTATCAAATTGATTTTATATTTAAACTGACTTTGTATTTAAATTGACCTTAGATTAATTAAATCTTATCTTATAAAAACCTCCTAGAAAAATAAAAAATGTGAAAAAAAAAAAAGTAAGAAAAATGAAGTGTGAAAAAAATATGAAAGTTTCCCTAAAAAATTCAAAAAATGGAAATATAAAGATAAAGAAAAAGATGACATTTGTTGTAATATGAAGCACATCAAAGAGAGATGAAGGTCCTAGTAGCATTACATTTGACTTTCTCATCTGATGAATATAGCAAATAATAATGCTAAAGAAAACCGAACCTTGTGCATTATTTGAAATTTTAAGTCTCCCATAGAATACAGTGTATTCACTACACATGCAACATTTTATATGTTTTGTTATCTTAACTTGATCTTGTGTGTGTTTTATTTCAAAGTATGCTTTTAAATTAAAATTAAAAAAGTTTTAGAAAAGGCATACTCAATACTTAACTGATTTTTCTTATGGTTTTGACGTTTTGACACAAAAAATATTTTATTTCATGTGTGAACATTACATTTGCATTAAGATTCTTAGGTTTATTATTTTAATAGCACAAACGCCTTTTGATCCATTATTGTGAGACATTTTATTTAAACAAATGCTTTGTGCTTGTGAATTTTATATTCAACATCAGGATTATTTTGCTAAGCCTCATATTTTCCCGTGGTATCTTGTTTTTATTTATACTCTTCCTATCCTAAGTTTTTACTAAGCATTGTTATTCTTTTCTTGCAATCCCTTTGTATCGAAAGGAGAATATTTTGTCATTTAATATTCAGGTTTGTTTTAGCTATTAGTGTCCCAGGTAACAATAATTGTCATCTATAGTTCCTTTTGATTATTGATGGCACTTCTCTTTTATTGTGACTATAGTCTTACTTTTTAATTCCCTAATAGCTTTTTTTTTTGAGTTGCCCTTTGTCATTTTGTAAAAAAGGGGGAGAGATATATAATGATTAAGGGAAGTGATGTGTATTGATTAATGAAATGAGATGTATTTTGTTCTGAAGGAGAGTTATGATTGAGGAGGAGTTATATTGTTTGTGTATTTATTTCATAGGGAGATATGTTATGATGTGTATGTTAGATAACATATGTCATGTAAATGTTGGACATGTTATTTGTGGAAGTGTAATCTTTATTCTAATTCTATATTACTCTATGTCTCATGCGGTTCTATTGAGTTTGTTACTTGTGCTTTCAAAAGTTATCATGTTTATTTTTTTATATTATCATATAGTAAAGTATTTTGTCATGAAAATTGCCAAATAGGGAAATTATTAGGTTTGTCTTTAATGTTAATAAATTTTATGACATTAAGTTATATCTTGAGTTTATTATCTTATTTCATTGTCTTATGTATTTAAATATTAGATAGGAGTTTGATAATTGTTCCAACTATTTTGTGTCCCAGTACTAGGTACAAGCTAGTTGGTGCTTAAGATTTATGTCCTAAAGTTAGATAGAAGCTAATTATTGGCTTAAGCTAAATTAGACCTTAAGCATGCCGCGAACTAGCCACTTAAGCAGCATGTGTAGCAAAATTTTTAGTAGTGGACCGCAAACAATTTGCTTAAACGGCCTACGTATAGTGACATTTCCAAAGACAAGCTGCAAGTCAACCGTAAGATAGCTGCTTAAGTGGGATGCAGTTGCACCCACTTTCCACCACTTGAAACTACTTTCAACAGAGGTTTCTTTATTGTTTTTAAAAGATAAAACCTTCCTTAACTTGGTAGGGTGCGCCAGATCTAAATTGAACTGAAAGTGAGCCTTCTTTAGAGCAAGAGAGCGTGAAAGAGTAAGATTGAGAAAACCACTTATTTCTTGACAGATCATTCTTGCTTGTTTGAGAAGAAAGCCTTGATGTTTTGAGATCCTTTGTTTGTTATGGTTTTATACCTTATATTTATTTTCCTACAAACTCAGAGTTCTAATATGTAACTCATGCATAGATTTGAGACGTGATTTGGTTGAAAGACAGTTATCAACCCGAGATTCACTCGGAGAAACCAGAAGGTATCTGAATATTGTAATCTGTAGATCTAAGGAGGACTTTAGATAGTTAAGTGTGCAGGGTTAGTCGGCTTAAGGGTCTAGCGCGTCTTTTTATCAATTTGTTAGTTGATTCTTATCATATAGTGGATTTTCAGTAATCAACTCAAAACCTGAAGGGTTTTTTTGGTGAACGAGTTGTTCAAAAGCTTTCTTTTGTCACCAAATATTGTTTTCTCCTTAGTTACGTATTTTACTTTTCATTATATGCATGTGAATGGTGATGCATTATATTTAAGCATTTAGATATATAATTTTTTTACGTGTATTGAAGTTATAAATTTATATTTTATACTTCCACGAAGAAACATCTATTCATCCCCTTTAAGTGTTTATGGGTCTAAACACCATTTTCTCAGGTATATAACAATTTTACCTGTACTTTTTGGGGTGGGTATGACAAGTAAAAATTGTAATATTCATCACATATACAAATATGATACGGGTACAAGGGCATACACACTGCACCCTGCCCTATACTTATATACCCGTTAATAAAATTATTAAAATGCCCCTAAATTGTATACATATGTAAATTATTGTTATTGTTTTTTTCTTAAAGAATAATTCCAATAATTTTACAATCATCACATTATCACCATTCAAACCATCACACTTAGTCTAGTAGTCATGTATTCTTTTTAAGTACTTATTCGAAAAAAAAAGGGATCTCAAGCCATAGTGTCTTTTAATATGTTTAAACTTATGTTTACAATAATCATCCTCACTCTCTCAAATGCAAAACAGGTGGGCAACCCAATACTTGAGGCTCTCATGCACATCATGGGCTCTTGGGGACGAGATATATGTAACCTTACCTTTATGTTGCCAACAGATTACTTCATGGTTTAAATAAAAAAATTTTGGATTATAATAGAGCAACTTTATCATTGCAGTGAGAGTCATGGTACCAGTATGGGATGGGTGACAAGTGGTGGGGCCGGTATGGATGTCATGTTGTGCCCACATGTGCCAATTTGGGCACAAAGATAGGTATGTTTGAGGTTATGGGAGTAACTTTTACATGCTGTGTGAAGATAAAAAGGAGCCCTCCCCTGTACCAGTGCCTCGTTGTCAACCCTTATCTTGATCTTCAGAATCATATTCTTGTGCTCTGTGATAAATTTCTATCTGCCTAGTCTCTTTGCTCCTTTTCGCGAACTTTCTTTCTTATGATACATTTCTATCTGCTTAGGACTACACAGGTTCTCAAGAAGCCACGAAAGGACTCTCTCCCTTATAAATTACATACAACCTGAACCAACAAGGAGACCGGTAACAACAAAAGTGAAGGAACTGTCATTTGTGAGGGGAAACAAGAAGACTAGAATAAGGTGAATCACCTGTGCATCACTGAAGATTACAAACTGCTTAACTATAAAACCTGAAGAAATTTGTAGTATATTTCCAAATGAAGGAAAAGGAAATTGCACTAGTATGCTAAAGATCATCCACAAAATTTAGCCTAATGCTTGAGTGCAAGCCTCTCACAACACCAATATCCAACTTGCAAACCTGCTTACAATATATTTTGATACGATCTCCATGTAGTCGCCGGCGATTGATGATGAAATTGCGACGGGAGCGGAGCTCTGCAGAGGAGAGAGACGGGAGAGTGTGCTGGGGAAGGAGGAAAAGAGGGAAATAGGGAGAGGGAAAAGGGAAACCCGAGGGAGACAGAGGCGAGAGAGAGAGAAAGTAAAAAGAGAGTAATAATTCCTTGCCTTTCATTACGCATCTTAGCCTAATATACGGGAATGGGATCCTGTAACGGAAAAAGGGGAACGGGGAACGGGGATGCTGAGTTTGTAACTGTCCACGTGAAGGAGGGGCAGGGACCATTGTTAACTGACTGAATAAAGAAAACAAACCAAGGAGAAAATGAAAAAAGGAAATAATTAAAGGTTCGTAACATATTTCTACCATTATTTCCCATAGGATGGAACCAGCGACTATGTATCCTTGAAAATCTAACAATGATTCCACTCAAGCAATATGCAATCTTCACTTCCTCAACCTATAGTACTAATCTGATATCAAGCCTCAGATGCTTTCCCTGACATGGTAAGCATATCCATACTACTCTTTTAAAGCACAAAAATTGCCCAGTAACGTAGGGTTCCTTTGAAGCACTAATGAGCTTGAGGGATGGAGCAGGAAACTTAATATCGACACTTGATCATGCAAAGAAAAGTCATGCTGTGGTGGCTCAATTATTATAGTGTTATTGCATTGACCAATGTAATCAACTATAAGCAATGTAAAATAATCCAAAACCATCGGGCTGATGCCCACTGAGATTGACTGAGGAAAAATATAATTACTTTGAATCGTTGCTATAAAAATGAAGTAAGCTAATCCCAACATCCCATCCCAAAGAAAATAACATACAATGCCACTTCTCCGAGCACACTTTAGACCTCAACTGTGAGTAATCAAATCTTACAGTTGGCTACTTCACTAAGAGTTTAAGAGTCAACGAACCATAGGAGCATCATACACTAAGAGTTTAAGAGGCTTATCATCCAAAAGAAACTTATAATGATAGAACCAAAGTAATATATAGAACAAAGAGCCGGGCAAGACAGAAGTAAAACCAACTAAAAAGAGAGGACCTATGCGAGAAACTAAAACTGATTTACAGGCAGAAATACTGAATAACAAGAAATGGAAAACAACAAGAAAATATGATTTTACCATTAAATACGAAAAAAGGGTGAACCCAATAGAGATAATCCAACAAAATTCATCACGAAAGTACCATAACGTAAAATGAAAACATGATGCAACAGAAAATCTGGCAAAAACAATTGATTAATTTCAAGTAGGCAAGGAGATAAAGAGAACTCGAAACCCTAATGGCACATGACAAACTCAACCCGCAACCAATTGAAAGAAACACGTAATTTGCAACTACGAAAATGAAACAATTCATCAAGCATGGTTAACGCAACATGCCCAAGACAGAAATTCCAATCCAAGTTCGAGTTTGACATTTCTGGGAAAAGTACAAAAACAACAAAACCGTTAATTACAGGTAAGGTGAGAAAAAAGTGCAGTAATTAGTACCGGGTCGAGTGCATTGGGTTCAGGACCATAGTCGGCGGTTAAGAGGTAGTAAGAGGCCGTGACGGTAGCTATCATGGTGGTTCTTCTCACCAGCTTGTCCGTTTTGGGATTCATATTCCCCCTCGCAGTCTAGATTTTGTTTTGCTCATCACAATCAGTAAATCCTGAAGCTGAGAGGGTTTTAAATTACAAAGAAAAGGTTTAGCAGAACTCGATACTCCCTTCCCGTATTGTCGAAAGAAAAATGGAAAAAATAAATAAATTACACGCAGCATTGTTATGGCAATTATTAATTCCGCAAAACATGTGAACAACACAATCGATATTTCATTTTTATATTTAATATAGATTTAAAATTTACCCTTTCAAAATAATTATCATTGTTATGAATCCAGAGAAAAAAAAGAAGAAGAAGAAGAATAAACTCATGATACCTTCATATACTGTTTACTTTATATTTTGGTCACAAAAAACCTAGCGATGGAAGGGAAATTTATATTTTGGTCACAAAATAAGTTCAGAAAACAGATGAGATTCAGCTTATTTTGCCTTATCCAAAATGAGTCCATAACCCGCTGGCGGTGGGTGATTTAGAAAAATATTAAGCCATTCTATTTTAGAATCTAAAAATTTTATCTGGATCAAAATTATAAAAAGAACCCAACATTATAATTAATATCATAATTCTAACCATCTAAATTGTTAAGATAAATTTTCCACGAGAAAGATGAAAATAAAATAAACTCAACAGAGGTCACCTGTTTGTGCCTGCTAGCATAAAATTACCATATTTTACAATCTTCGGAACAATTCATGCCCCTAAGATTTGAAGTTTTCCATCACTCCCTAGACTAAACATACAAATTTGATCAAAACAAAGAGCAGAGATCCGGCACCCCGACACCCAGAATTACTTCGTCGAAGGCCAGCTGCAGGGACAATCTCATATCACGTCCAGGAAACAAATTACACTACGGATCACTCTTTCTTTGCATCAAGGCAGTGAATATGGTCAAGGATTACTGGGAAGCAGAGATCCTTCTGCCGGTTCATGCAGTCAATTATCTGTGGCAATTCTCACTGTTACCCATCAGCATTGTTCCTTTTGGCTTCGAGGGCGGTGCCCTCCTTGAGTGCAGTTTGTGCCTCGTTCTCCATGCCAAGAGCAAAAAGAGCAGCAGCTTGCAAATAGGACGCGATATGCCAAACAGGGGAGATAACTTGGGCTTGCATTGCATCATCTAGAGCTTCTTTGGGCATGTCATTCATGAGATGACACAAACTGCGGCGTACAAAAACAGTGGGAGAAATCATGGCTCCGCCATCAATGAACTGCAAAGTCAACAAGTCAATTTCATTATGAAAGATCACTGGCATTCAATATGAGGGAAAGGGAAAATCAGTCTTGTTAGGGCATCATATTTGTCAATCCTCCCTTTATACTTTAAAGAGTGAGGATTCCATTATTACAATATAGATTAGCTAGGATAATGGCAAAACAATAAAATATATTAGATTCATCATTTAATTCTAACAAATGTCAAAACCATGCCTTTTTGGAAGTCCATACACAAGACACTAGAATCATACCAACACAAATAACAAATAAGAAAAGGTCAATGTCAATGAACGCAATCGTGTTCAAATATTGGAAATGACAGCCAAGGGTCAAATAAATCAGTTTTCATGATCAGCTGACTTCTCTTGCAGATGATCCCTACATTGCGATTGATTAACCTTTACAATCCTCTGGATCAGTCTTTTAGACAGCAAGTGGCAGCCAGGTAAACAAGCTAGGACGGTTGAATAGGAATATAGAAGAAAATTACTGAAAAGAAAAAGGTTTTTTGTGAAATATCTCATGCTTAGCGTCCATACTACTATCCTCTGATGACCCAAAACCCTGAAACCAAAGAACTAGTATCCAAACATCAGAGGCTGCCAGAATATTTTAATTCAGTATTTTGAGTAAAAACACTACGTAATATGCCCTGGCAATCTTGAGCTCTTGACTTAAGAAAGTAAAGGTTTCCTTTTGAAGAAATTTTGAAATAATTATAGATAGAAGAAGAAAGACAAATTGCACGATAACTCCTGCAAAAGGGCTGCCACTAACAGACGGAGAATTTGCCAAACTATGTAAATGACAGATGCACAGATTCATTTGATTCCATAGGTAATTGCCAGGAGGGGGAGAAGCATTTGATTTTTCTCTACTTTTTCACAGCTTCATATTAACCAATTTATGAAGAAGAATAGAGACAAGTAATCAGAAAGCAATGTATTCTCAGTCTTAAAATATTGCCTTCAAATGACTGGATAACAGGTAAGAGTTTGTTGAAATCTACCTGTGTATACAGATCGATTGAAGATTTGTAGTCTTTGCGCCTGAACGTGCTATCACCCTGTTTCTTTGATTCTAGACACTGCTGCATTTGGTCAGTCCAGAGCTGGAAGGAGAGCTGTGACAGTAGAGAGTAACATTAACAAACGTAGTATGCACAGGAAGCCAACCTAGATAAATGAAATAGGTTAGAGACACAACTACCTTTACGAGAACAATACTGACAATTTACAGTTATAACTGAAAATCATTGTGAAGTGATCATCAAAAAAAGAAGCATAACAGAAACTTTTTTTTTTTTTTTTTGTCTTTTCAAAAAACGATTACATGTTTGGGAAAGGAAATAAATATTCATTTATGGGACAACTTTTCATAGACCTAAACAATGTTTACCACAGCAATGCCACTTGCAATTACAATTCATTTTGACATTCTTTTAGGAATAAACAGTAAGCTACTTTGAGGCACAAAAAAAAAAAAAAAACTTATTTTTAAAA
>JAODPA010068292.1:0-16283 GCA_025585075.1 Nepenthes mirabilis | reverse complement strand
AAAGAATATCTTTTTTATTAAATAATGGCAAAAAAATCATTACGATAAATTTTCACCTTATTTCTTATACTATTTTATAAACCAAATATTCGAATACTAATTTCCAACTTATTCTATTCCAATAACCAAATATGAGAATAACAATTTCCAACTCTACTTCCACCTTATTCTATTTCCTATAAATAATTATTCTATTTTTACTTTATTCTATTCTAATAACCAAACATGCCGTTAAAACTTAGAAAATGGGGATGCTTTAGTTTTGCTTAGAATCAATGCTTTATGAATAAAAACAAGCTGTGACAAAGAAGCACCCTTTGACTGGAGCAATATCAACGAGTTAAAGATAAAAATGGGGGAGAACCGTGGACAGCCTGGTAAGCTGCATTATCATGGAACTTACAGTGGAAAAGATGTTTTGCAAGCGTACTATGTGGCATGTACTCTGCTACAAGTAGCCTCTCATCATTTGCACAACAACAGCCAAGCAAATTTGCCAATTTCGGGCTTCGAAGTTGGCCAACTAACCGAGCTTCTTCCTAAAGTTACAAAGGAAATCTCTCATGATGAAAACCACTGAGAATGCAGTGAAGAGTGAAGAGTGAAGAATGGACTACAATAACGGTCATAGGGTGGAGAAGCATAGAGAAACGATATCATCACCATAAAGCAAAGAAGAAATGTGCAAGACACTAAAAAATGTAAGTAATGATTGGCATTAGAAATGCCGGTAGAAGGCAAATAGTGGGGAAATGATAAACTTGTAACAAGTGCAAGAAGTATAGCACATACATTCTTAATTAAAACCACCTAATTAGTGAAGACATATAGAGACACATAGAGGCATGTATTGGAAATCAATTTAAAACACCAAGTTTTGGTCATAATTTTTTCCTTCTTTCCTAATGTGTGAATATTCTTATATTATATGAAATGAAAGGCATCATAACCAAGGCTGGTAGATTTCACCACGGATATTGCTTTTCTAAGAGACTTGCAACTTACAAGTGAAGAATATACGGTCCCATTCTTAGTCTTTTTAATTGTTTGACCAAATTAAAAGATCAGCTACACTGATAAATTGATAATAAATTCATAAAAGTAGAAGTCTATAAAAGCTGAAATGGAAGTTCTACAAGAGATGGGGAAAAACAATATCACATAGTCACAGAAAGTGTACTATAAGTACAAACTTTGAGTCTTCAAAGTTCAAAATTCCTGTTCAGAACAAACAAAAAGAACAAAATTGCCTCAAGGAAACTTTTGTTTTTTGCAGGTGATAGCCAACAGAAGATGATGACCACCATATGTGGACTTGATTAGATATTTAGACTAGGTACATCAGAAGATATAATGTAGATTAGTACTTAAACTCAATAATACCCACATGAGAGAAAGTTTAAGGGGAAGCAAAGATTAATAATTAGAGCACTTGATAAATATATCAACAAACAAGGAGTTAATAGTGAGGAAAAAGAGTCCAGTTACCACAAATTCCCGGGAATAAGGCCAAGCCATTTTATTGAAACGTTTGACAGCAATTCTCATCTGATTCTCCAGTTTCCCTTTATATACCACATTGGGAGCTTTTTCACCGTTCTCAGATACAATGTTGTCAACAGAAAATCCAGACGTGGCATTTTTAAGTTGCTCATATGTGTATTCATGAAACGCAGGGATGTCAAGCCTACTGTTCACCTCATCTCCTGCCATTGCAAAAATCAGCCATCAGCCTTTACAATTCTCTTTATTCTAGACAAAGGCAGTATCAGACCTTAAACTATTTTACCCACCAACATCAGAAGCTTCAATAACCGCAGTCTTATTTGTAGAATCCAAGCAGCATGGCACAAGTTTCGAGCCCTGGGAACCCATGTCACCACCAAAAGGCCATGTCTAAGTACTACAAAGTTCTCCTGAATGCCGAATTCAGGAAGAACAGTCAATTCGGAAAAAGTTTTTCAGGATCACCCAGCTTAATACCTGACCAATTCAATTCACTGACCCAAAAACGGAGGGTTAACATGATAAAGAAAAAAAAGGAGGCAAGCAGTTTATTGATTTGGCCCGTTCTCACCACGCAAAGGATCGCATGGTGCAGAAGGATCCCGCTCACGGGATCCCAGGTTCAGAAAAGTGAAATTCCCGCAGCTATTCGTGGAATTATAGCGAAAAAATGGGATCACAAAACTATTTATGTTTATGTAAGTCAATTCCATTTCAGCACCTGCAATTTCTTGTTGCATTAATTAGATGAATATATTATGTCTCAAATAGCAATTTTTTTTTTTTGGCTAAAGAGCATAAATTCCCTAAGTCAAACAATAAAAAATATCAAAAAAATCAAAAGCCAGAGGAGAAGCAACTTTCTGGGCGAGAGAGAGAGAGAGAGAGAGAGAAGGGTTGCGGCATTGAAGTTTGAGGCTCACGAGACATACCTTGAAATAGCAAATGCCGAAGCACAAGTCGAAGTCCTTGAGATCCGGCGGATTCAAAATTTCAGATTAACCCACCCTTTTGTGATACAATTTGAAATTCTGAAAAAAAAAAAACAAAAATTCAAATAGCTCAACATACAAAATCCACATACTTGAGAATATAAAAGCATACAAAATTTCAATAGAACATCATGTCTAAAAGAACAAAGGCACCAGCGGCATCAATAGAACTTCAATGAAACACGAAGACACTGGCATTCAGAAGATACATAAACATTGACCTAGTTTGTAGAAATAAACTCGCAACCACGAAACGTGGTCTCCAAAGACAATAAAACTAACAGAAAACGACCATGGATTTATATGGAGGAATGGCGTTTCCGACCAAACCAACCTGCCGCAAATTGATCTGACTACATGATATTATTCATCACAGAATTTTTCGAGATTTTATGTACTTCGTTCGAAATCTAAGCTTCCAAATTTTCTACGGATTACAGATTTGGACGACGTGAACTCGCCCGCGGGCAGGGAGATAGAAGATGGGGCAGCATCTAATGTAGCTGAGCTCGTAGTTCTTGCTAGAGGCCTGCACTGGACTCTCTCCCCTCCCTCTGGTCGAGTCCGTCGTCACGTCCACACCTCCCGCCGAACTAGTCATGGCCACCCATGGCTTGAAATAATATGTTCATTTTATTTTTGGACGATTTGAAATATTTATTTTTATGCAAATTAAATAATAAAATAATTATTGTTACCTTATTCTATTTGCTTTATTTTTCAAATAATATTTAGTTGAATTTGGTTTTATTAAATCCAACGCGAAATATTTAATAAATATTTAATACGTAATTGTTGCGTCCCGGGCCCCAGGTTGTCGTATGGATTAGGGGGCCTTCGGATTCCTAGTCCTGGTAGGAGGAGCTCGAACAGGTCCTGGTAGGAGCTCAAACAGGTCCTGTTTCCGTCGTTGTGAGCCTAAAACCTGCACAATACAAACTACAAACAAAGAGGTCAGAGGTCGGGCGGAATTTCTCCCACCAAAGACACTTCGACGCTCAAGTCAGCAACTTCCCACAATGAACGGAAAGGGGGGAGCACACGCTTAGAGGTGCGCAGAAATATGCTATGAATGCATCGAGAGTGCGCGAACGTAAGAGTGGGAGATTAATGAGCGTGTAGCAGGAGGCCTAGCTCCCTGTACGCACTGTAGAGGGTGGCTCACTCTCGTAGCCTGAATAAAGTTGTAGAGATGGGATCTGGGCGCTGATTTGTGAGTTTTATCTCTGGGGAAAGAGTCCTGCTGCACAATATTGAGCTGAGTGCCCAAAATTCTATCCCGTTTCCTGTGAAGAGAGGGGGGAATTTATAGGCTCCTTGGCTTGGAGCTTTGGGCACAAGAATTCTTCTTACAAGGATTCGTCGACTGTTACCAAGTGGTGGTCGCGGGCGTGTCAATTGTCGCATTGTGGTGGAGGGGAGACCGCCGTGCATCGCAGGTCACGCTTGGTCTACCCCTCGCGTTGGGATTGGACGGAGAACTGTAGGCAGCAGTGTAAGCCGTAGCTGGCAGCACTGACCTTCTCCTCGTTGGCTCGTCTCCTCTACGCTATTCCTGCTGCCCTACAGCCGCATTAATGAGCTGCAAGTGGCACTGATTGGCTGCGAGTACTAGGTTGCCATGTAGGTTGTTTTGAATATTGGATTGAGTTGGTCACTTAGGTTGCTACATTATGGATTGGGCCTGGAGTTTTTTTGGGCCTTACTGGCACTGGACCCAACACTAGCCCCCCATGCCTAGGCCGACTTACAGTCGAGGCCTGGCTTGTCCGTTTCGAGTCCAGTTGGTCACCACACTGTCTTTCTCAAGATGCGTCAAGCTTTGTCGTCTTCTGGCATCGCGTCTTTCCCAAGCAATCATGCAGGCTTTTCAGGCGCCGTAGTGATCCGATGCTCTGGATGGTTAGATTCGCACGCCTGAGGTTGCGTTGGCATCGATGACTTTCCTTCCTCGTGAATGACGGCTATCGGGGTGCACGCCCAATTAAATGGCAGTAAGGCGCCAGCTTGTCCATAAATAGGAGGGCTCTTCAACTGGTGTGGCTCATCCCTTGACTGATTTTGGAGGAGCGATGCGAGGGCCTTGGTTCATCCCGCTTTCGGTGGGAGTCCGCGAAGGAGTCAGGTGGATTAGCTGAAGATCCGGAGCTCTTAACGAAGACTGTCCTCATGCCCATACCATGGGTGGTTCCTCATGTTAATGATGGTGGCTCAGCCACTCTGTCATCGTCGTGTGCCTCCTCCCAGGCTGTCGTGATCTCCCGTGCGGCGGTGGATCATGGCAGAGCTATCATGGGGCGCCTTACCTCCAGTGTAGCGCATTAGTCACGGTCCCCACTTCACTTGGACCATCACACGTGCCCTCTAGAGGGGGAGGCGAAGAAAGAAGTCCCTGTCGGGGGAGCCCATGTTCTTCGCTTCCCCGCAAGGCTCTTGTTGCAGGTGTTGGTTTTGCCACTGCGGCTAGCGTTGGGCTCGTCCGCAGCGGCTGACCAACACCGACGGCTCCGGGGCTTAGACAAGGCGATGGAGCCGCGGTGATCTGATGTAGATCGCGCTCCCTTGCCATGCCCCAAGCATCAGGGGCAGTTGCCTCGGGGCGAAGGCCCTGTGCCGTATCTTCTTCCTCTTTCTTGTACTTTTTCTGTTGCAAACTGTGTACTTGTAAGGGAACTTTGATTAATAAAAGTAGTGGTTATTGCCTTTACTCTTTTCGCCTGTCGCATGAATCTTCTCCCTTTTTGTCGTATGGCGTTTTACATTCCCAGGATTGGACAGCTTCTTTTTCGTCACACGGGCCGACTCACGCGTTTGATCGTTCCCAGTGGCCGGCAGTCTACTTTCATAGGCGTCTTCCCTCAAGTCGCTGCGTTGACTGTCGACGGGAGGACGCGGTGTAGAGAGATTGCTGACGTTGGCTGCTTGGGGGAGATCAAACGCTGCTGGCAGACGTCACATCCGCCGGATGGTCTGACGCATTGATTGCGCGGGAGATTTTGGGGCGTCGAATCGTAATGACTTCTTTGGAAAGGCGCGACGCTTCAAAGGTCTACCCCGTGGGAGGAGCCTATTGGCCCTCTCCCAGCGCACTTCACCTTCAAAATGACTTCGTTCCACTAGAGGTTTTGGCTATTTAAATCCCTAAGTTCCCTCCAAGGGATTGGCCCTTTTTTGCTGCTTCGAGAGCGTAAAGCCTTGCGCTGCCTTTGAGTCTTTTTCTCTTTCTCCTTCCATGTTACGGTTCCGATGGAAAGGTCGTCCTCCTCTTCAGGATCTAAATCTTCCTCTGGCGAATCTGTGAGAGACACTCACACTTCAAGGATCCCTGGCGAGGCTGATCCTGGCGCTGCGGCAGTAGAGGGTTGCCATTCGGAGGCCACTATAGTGGCTCCGGTGCGATTTCTGACGGCGCCACCGGGCTTCAAGAGGGAAGAGGCGTCTACTTCCTCGCGGCGCTATAGGTCCAGGAGGGCGGATCCCTCACTTTATCGAGTCGCCAGGGCTGTGGAGGACATGGACATCCGTGTGCAAGCTACCACTAGCGTAGTCGAGCGGGCTCAGGCTCACGTGGCACGCTTTGAACGGGCGTGGTCAGAGTCTGAGGCTACGGTCTCCAAGCATGCTAGCGCAAACATGCAAGTTCGGGACCGCATATGGGCTCTTTAGGAGGAGCTTGAGCAAGTCCGGGTGGGACTTAGCGTGGAGTGCGTGCAGTTGGAAGTTGAGTTGAGGTCAAGGCTTTCGGCGGAGGATGTAGCTCCTGCACTGGAAAGAAACTTCCAAGACGGCATCCGTCTCAGCCGGAGACTAGTCTCGCTAGAGGACCCGAACTTCCGCATCGGCATCTTGGACTCTTGAAACTCAAGCGCCCTGACGCACACAGACTTGATAGAGTATCTGGCTCTAGATCCTTCCGAGCCCGGAGGGGGCCGTTAGTTGTATTTTGCGGCCGTAGGCTACTGTAAAAAAGATTTGTTAATGAATCATATGATTGAACTTCATTCTTAGCTTTGTCATTTATTTTCTGTCGCTTGTTGCGCTTAAATGTTCCATTTTTTGAATGCGGGTGGTCTCAGAAATCTCTTCATCGCCATCCCTGGCGATCAAGATCCCCGCATTAAATGCGGGTGTGACAGCCGGGATTCTGCTAGGCGGCTGAGGCAATATCGATCTTCAGTCTAACAAGGGGCCATGATTGTCTGCCGCTTGGGGAATCGCGACATTCTTGTTGAATGGGCAAGTGACCTGGTCGGCAAGCAAGGACGCCGTTTGGGTTTTCCCGCACGCTGGCACCCCGTTACCCATTTAAGCGACGCTTCAGTGAAATCCCTCCTTTTATGCTTCCTTGCGCTAAAGGCTTTCGACTCGTTCCAAAGAGAGAGATGGCAAAGAGGAAAGGATCCCCTTCTTCTTCTCGAGTTTCACGCGTTATCCATCACGGGGTTAACAATACTGGGTCTGTTCTAATAGCGAGCTCCATTGCTGCTCTAATGGTGGACTACGGGATTCCAAGTGATTGGGCCTACCTCGCTCCTGGCTCCACTAGTAGAGCCAACGCCCCTCCAGAGGGTTTCATCTCCGTTTATGAGCACCATCTAAAGGGTGGGCTTCGCTACCCCATGGTGTGCAATCTATACGCACTTGTCGAGGCGTTGAACGTTCCCGTTGTGAGGCTTCATCCAAACACTGTCCGTTACCTAGTCACCTTATGCGTTTTTGGCCGCCTTCATTCTTGCTTCTTTGACACGAAGGCGGCGAAGGTAATCTTTCGCTTTTCTGAGTCCGAAGACTGGATTTTAATGTCTTCCCGAGCAGGCTTTCACTTCAAGGGCACCAATCCTGACTCGGTGAAGAATTGGAAGAGCTGGTTCTTTTTCCTAAATGAGCCTTCGGATTCGGAACTCTCCAACGAGTGGGGCCCAATACCTGAGATTTCTACGAGGTGGTGACTTCCGAACAGAGGAGCGACTCGGCGGAAATCATCGCTACAATCTGCTCAGAGATGAAGACGTTTTCCGTCTAGGGTCATTATTTGACCTCGAACACTTTTAAGGCTGCGAGGTAGGGACCAGAGTCTGGATGGGCGATTGCTAGCTCAGAGAAGAAGTCTAATGCCGTTGTGCTCTACGAGGCGTCGAGGGACCCCCCGAAGGAAAGTGTCTCACTGCCGGAGACCTCGTCGGAGCAGAAGGTGAGGCTCCACTAAAGAGGTTGAGAGAGGCTGGCAGCACCTCCACCCGAAGGTTGCAAAGACTGGCAGATGAGGCCGCCACACTTGCTGTGTGTTCCACTCCGAAGAAGGCCCCAGACACAGAGCCACGGAAGGGAGTGGTTAAACACTCGCCGATCCCGGCTATGATGCTGGCTGAGTAAGGAGTTCCCGTGGTGGAGTTCATTCTGGAGAGCAGTCCCCCGCGTGTCCCTTTGTCAATCTGGTACGGCCGGAAGCGGTCGCTGAGGACGTGCCGATAGTGGAGGTCGGCGCACCCAAGTCAGGAGAGGCGAAGGAGGTTGGCATTCCAGAGTTTACGCCAAGGCCACCTCAGGCTTCAATGTTCAAGGGATCGCCTGATAGAGCGTCCCCAGAAGAGCGTGTCCAAGAAAGCGTCGCCGCTGCAGAGGAAGCTGTAGTTGGACGGGCTACAAGTCCGCCTGGTACTGACCCAGCCCCAAAGGCGGTTGCGGTGGAGGAGGCCCAGGAGCCGGAGCCCCCAAGTGCCCCTTCACCGCCTGCGACTCCGGACGCCCTTCGCTCCACAGAGGTTGCTATTGGGCACTTGGAGCCCCCCAAGTGTACCGGTTTCAAGAGGCAGGCCTAGTCACACAGCCGTATTCTCTACTCAGGTGCGACTGCCTTGGTCTTTGCGTCTTTCAACAGACTGGAACTCTGAGATTGGTTGACCCCCTGTTTACTCTTGCAGGTCCCTGAGGGTTCTCTTTCCTTAACACGATGTATGCTCAACTGCTCGACTTCTTTCTCCAGGTCAGGGAGAAGTCCAGGCAGGAAACGGCACAACGCGCGGGAGCTGAGACCGCTGCACTCAAGGAGGAGAATGAGCTACTGAGGGAACAGGTCAGGCGGCTATCGCAGGTGAGCAAACTTCTGAGGGAGGAGAACTGGCGGCTGGCAGAGGAAGGTGAACGGCTTACGGAGGAGACTGGGCAGCTGAGGTAGGAGGTCGAGCAGCGGAGGGAATGGGCTTCCACCATGGCGGATGATATATCTTGCCTCACCACTGACTTTAGGCGGCGGCTCACTCCGGAAGAAGTGCGCCACGCATTCGACGCCAGATTTTGGGATGGTGTCCGCCTATGTCGCTGGATCGTCTCCATCACACTTTCGGATGTTTCTGTGGGCATTTTACATTCAGGGAACGCCGGAGTTCTTGACAGCTCCAATTTAAGAGACTTCTCGGGAGAGGCCAGGCCACCAAACTCAAAGGATCAGAGCAATTCTTGCATTTCTTGTTGTACAGTACTGCGTTGTGATGTCACTTGTCTTTGATAAATAAAAGGCAGTTATTTTTTCTCGCACCTCATGTCTTTGGCTACATGATGCAGCTTTTTGAGGCTTTGTTCTTGTATTAGAGGCTAAGCTGTGAAGCTATTGTTGCCAAGGCCCCAATCCAGCGCCTTCCTACACTGTACTCGTCCTTCATCAAAGGTTGTCATTGCATCTTGCGCGTTTAGTGGGAGGCTCGGTCCAGTAGAGTGGACATTGTCGCTTGCCTGTGGAGTCACGCTAAGGGCTAGCTGGGTTTTTAGACCACAGCATCCAAACTCCGGGTCTTAGGCCTTCTCGCACACGATGCCTGTCTTAGGTGTACGGCCCCGCTCAAAGCGTCGTCGCTCCCGTGTGCACTGTCCTAGCCCACGACCATCGTAGATTGAAGGTGCTCTCTTCTTCGGGAGAAGGTCGTCGCACGCCTATCTTTTTTGCCCCCTAAGGTTTTGGGTAGCCGCATGTTGGGAGACTTCAAAAGCCCCCAAGCTTGACACTTTGACTGCCTAGGTCACTTGGTGTGGAACCAAGGTTCTCGAGGCCACATGGGCCCTTCGGCGTGGAGCCGCGATTTAGGTATGAATGCTTTCGGGTCGTTTGGCGCAAAGCCAGGTTGGAGGGCCGCTTAGGATCCTTTCGACGCATATGGCTGCTTTTGGGCCGCTTGGCGCGGGGCCAACATTTTGGGGCCGCTCTAGGGCCGCTTGGCGCGGGGCCATGACTTTGGTTTACGGACGGATGAGGATCAGCCCGACTTAGGGGTAGTCTAGGTCGTTTTCATTTTGTAATGTCACGCATGCAAACACTCATATGAACGATCACATGGGATAACAGAAACAATCAATTTTATTAAATGGAAACACATAACATGTGCAAGCATTCGTTATGATGTGCGTGTGTCTTGCCTGGGTCCCGAGAGAGCCTACTGGTAGTATTTTTTAAGGTTGGCGGCATCCCAGGTCCATGGGACCAGCTTGCCGTCCTGGGTGCGTAGCTTGTATGCTCTGTTTCGAATGATCGCCGAGACTAAGAATGGCCCCTCCCAGCCAGAGGAGAACTTGTTCTTGCTAGCAGCCTTTCCCGCTGCCTCTACAAGCCGGAGGACCAGGTCTCCAACCTCAAGCGGGCGTGCTCTTATCCACTTGTTGTAGTACCACACGATACACTGCTGATAGGCTGTTGTTCTCAAGTGGGCAGCGTCACGCACCTCCGGAAGCAGGTCTAAGCATTCCCTGAGCCTCTGAGAGTTGGTAGTTCGGTCAAAACATTCGACCCGCAGATAGGGAAGTCCCACTTCAACGAGGACGACCGCTTCGACCCCATAGCAGAAATTGAATGGCGTTTCTCACATTGATTCCCGCGGGGTCATACAGTATGACCAGAGTACGGAAGGCAACTCGTCGACCCAGGAGACCCCTGCATCTTCTAGTTTGGTCTTTAATTCGTGGAGTAGCGTGCGATTTGTAACTTCGACTTGCCCGTTTGCTTGAGGATACGCCATGGATGTGTGGATCAGCCTGATACGCAGGCTTACACAGTACTTGGTGAATCGCTTGCCGGTGAAGTGGGTTTCGTTGTCGGTTACTATGACCTCAAAAATCCCGAAACAGCAAACGATATTCTGGCGGACGAACTCCGTGGCATTCTGCTCAATGATCCGTGCCAGGGGGACCACTTCTACTCATTTTGTGAAGTAGTCAATACCTGCTATAAGGAATTTTCTCTGTCCGGAGGCCAAAGGCAAAGGTCCAAGGATATCGAGCCCCCACTGTACGAACGGCCATGGGGACTAAAGACTATGCAGCTCCCTGTGAGGATGGTGCGTCATGGACCCATGAACCTGACAGCTTTCACATTTCTTTATGAATTCCAATGCGTCGCGTTTCATTGTGGGCCAGAAGAGGCCTTACCGCATGATTTTGAATGCAAGGTTCTTCCCCGAACGAGTGAGCCGCATATGCCAAGGTGGACTTCACTCAGCGCGTACTCGGCTTCCTCAGAGGTAAGGCACTTCAGGTAGGGAGTTGAATATCCTCGCCGGTACAGCTTGCCATTGATGATTGCGTACCAACCCGTTGTCTTTTTAATCCACTTGACCTCATCTGCATCCGTTGGTAACGTTTCATCCGTCAGATACTTGCGGTATAGGGTCATCCAGCTGTCGTTTTCGTTAACCTGTAGCACCTCCTGATCCGGACCATCCACGCTTGACGCGGTTAGGATTTTCCGCATATTCCTGGTGTATTACTCTAGGGATCCAGCGGCAGCATCTCTTACCAGCTAATCGGCTTTCCAGTTCGCGGTCCTAGGGATGTGTTCAATCTCGAAGCTTTCGAACATCTAGATTTCAGCTTTCGCCCTGGCCAGGTACTTTGCAAGCTGAGGGCTGCACGCCTCGAAGATCCCTCGGATTTGGTTGACCACAAGTTCTGAGTCGCTGCATACGATCAGCACTTTCACAGAGCATTATTTGGCCAAGTGAAGTCCCGCAAGGAGGGCTTCGTATTCTGCCACGTTATTAGTGGCGGGGAAGGTCGGCGCTACTGAGTACTTGATCTCCATCCCATCGGGGGTTCTGAGCACGACTCCAACTCCACTGCCTGTCTGAGCGAAGGATCCGTCGACATTCCGGGTCCACAAGGGAGCGTCCGATGAGCTCGAGCTCTTTGGGCTGTGCAGGATATCTAGAGTCGGGGTCACCATATCGACAATGAAGTCCGTCAAAGCCTGGCTCTTAAGGGCTGGTCGTGGTCAGAACTCCACGTCAAACTCACCCAACTCTATCGCCCACTCAACCAACCGTCCAGAGGTTTCCGGCTTTTGGAAGATTGACTTCAGCAGCTGATCAGTCAAAACGACGATTCGGTGCGCCTGGAAATAGGGCCTCAACTTCCGTGCGAAATAGATGAGAGTGAAGGCGATCCTCTCCGCGTGCCGGTACTGAGTCTCTGCATCCGTCAATACCCTACTCACGTAGTACACGGGCCGCTACCTTCCCTTGTGCTTTCTATCGAGCACAAAGCTTAGCACCATGTCTGACACAGCCAAGTAGAGGTACAGATTCTCGCCCGCAAACAGTGAGCTCAGGAGAGGTGGGTTGAAGAGGTACGCCTTCAGTTCTTGGAATGCTTCCCCGCACTCATCCATCCACCGAAATCCGGAAGCTTTGGTTCCCCCAAGTGCATTGAAGAAGGGCAGATATTTGTTCATGGACTTGGCTAAAAACCGCAATAGGGTTGTTAGGCGCCCTATGGGCTTCTGGACTTCTTTCACGATCCGAAGAGGGTTTATATCCAAGATGGCTCTGATTTTCTCCGGGTTTGCTTCTATGCCGCGCTGGGACACAATGAAACCTAAGAACTTCTCGAAAGTTATTCCGAACGCACATTTGGCCGGGTTGAGCTTCATCCTGTAGGCCCAGAGGACCTGGAAGGTTTCCTCAAGATTATGGACGTGGTCACCGGCCATTCTGCTCTTGACAAGCATGTCGTCAACTTACACTTTCACGTTCTTTCTAATCTGGCGTTCAAACATTTTGTTCACAAGACGCTAGTAAGTTGTGCCGGCATTTTTAAAGCTGAAGAGTATGACCTTGTAACAGTATGTTCCCTGATCGGTCATGAATGAGGTGTGCTTCTCGTTATTCAGATCCATCCTAATCTGATTATAGCCTAAAAAAGCGTCCATGAAGCTCAGGAGTTCGTGTCAAGACGCAGAAACCACTGGTAGATCGATCCGAGGGAGTGGGAAGCTATCCTTGGGACAAACTTTGTTCACATCGGTAAAGTCCATACACATTCGCCACTTACCGTTACTTTTCTTTACGAGTACGACGTTGGATAGCCAGTCCAGGTACTGGACTTTTCTTATGAATCCGGCGTCCAGCAATCTCTTTACTTCCTCTTTGACAACAATCAGCTTTTCCACGAAGTGGTTCCTATACTTCTGCCTGACAGGCTTACGACTAGGGTCAATACTCAACTTGTGGACCATCACCTCGGCCGATATCCCGGGCATGTCAACAGGGACCCACGTGAACACGTCTGAATTCTTCCGGAGGAAGCTGATAAGTCGGTCGCGGTTAGCCGCCGATGTGCACACACTTCTCAGGCTCGGCTGGATCGAGCAGGACTGCCTCGGTGGCTTCACCTGATTAGGCTTGCTGCACCATGGCTTCATCATGAAGATCCAAGTCTCTATTTGTGCGGTCTAGCGCCGCAGGGGCAACTTGGGATAGATAGCACGTCCGTTCCATCGCCTGATCACCAAGCACCTCTCCCACACCACATGGAGTGAGGAATTTCACCTTCAAATGAGGGATCGAGATGACAGCTCCAAAGGCGGTGAGGAATGGTCTGCGTAGGATGGCATTATAGGCGGACAGCAGATCGACGACGAGGAACATTAACTCCCTCGTAGCAGTACACGGATACGTTCCCATCGTGATCTCTAACTGGATTTCTCCCTACAAAGGCACAAGTTCGTTATCCAGGCCATATAGAGGGCCGTTGGCTGCTTTCATCTGCTTCCTTCTCATTCCAAGCTTAAAGAATACATCAAGATACAGCAAATTTTGAGAGCTTCCATTATCAATAAAGATTCATTTCAACTGGTAATCAACTATACCGTCTGAAACGAGCGCGGATACAACGAAGGGATCGGAATGGGGGAAGATTACATGTGCCATATTGTCGCTGTTAAAACTAATGACATCACTCATATCCCCTACCTTCGCCCTCTTACTGCTAGAAGTCTGTTCGGGTTGCGCGTGCCTGCTGCTCTTGACTGGGCCTGTGGATATCATGCTGATCACGCTGGCGACCCTACGGTTCTTTGGAGGCTCGCTCGCCTCGTCCTCTGAGGCCACGGGGGCCTGCCCTGAGCCTTTGACAAACCGTTTAAGGTGTCCGCAGCGGATCAGGTTCTTTATCTCCTACTGCGGAGTCCGGCAGTTCTCCGTGGAATGTCCTAGGCAGCGGTGATACTGATAATATTTTGTCTAGTCTCCACCGCTAGGACCCTTCGGCGTTTTTGGCCACTTGAAGAACTCCTCCTGGATCTGTATCAGAATGTTGGAGCAAGTATCGTTCAGAGGAGTTAGGAACATTGGCCCATACTCCTTCCTGGGTTACGGTGAGGGCCACGGCTGCTTTCGGCGCTCTTGGAAGCGGTTGCTGTTGCCATTCCTCTTTTTCCCAACTGTCAGCTTCAACCCTTCTGGGGACGGTCTGTGCGTTTGAGACGCCGAGCCTTGTTAGCCTCTTCTGCCAAGATATAAGCTTGGGGATCCAGCACACTTCAATAATGAAGCGATTGAGAAACCGCTTCATGCTTTCGTCCGACCTCTAGCGGAGGCGGACCGGGTGACAAGGCTGCTTCTCTTCCCTTCGGCTGGAGGCGAACTGACTCAAAAAGCAGTCGGCAAGCTCGTCAAAAGAGCGAATGGAATTCGGCTGGAGGCCATGGAACCAAAGTAGTGCGTCCCCTTTGAGAATGATGGGGAAGCACTGGCATATCACGACCTTGCTGGCCCCCAGAGGGACAGATGGGTGCGGAAGCTGTTGAAGTGGTCCATTGGATCCTTGCTCCCGTCGTATCCTTCCAGAGTTGACATCTCAAACTTGTGAGGGAGTGGCTGAGTCCGATGTCCATCGCGAAGGGTGACATTCGCAAGTCAACAGAGGACCGGCTGGACTTCTCCTTGAATAGGTGATCCCACATCACCTTTATCTTCTCCTCCATCGGCAGGTCGAAGCCGCTCCTCCGTGCGTTAATGATGTCGCGGAGTTCTGTGTGAATCCGAGGATCCTGCTGGGCATGCTAGTCGCGACGGCTTCCCGCACGGGGAGGTCGCGCACTACACGAGCCTGCGGCTCTCTACCTCCTCTCGCTACAAGAGTTTCGAGGATTGTGCCGCTCTGGGCTCTCGTCCCGATCGTCTCGGCTGGGGCGGCTTCCAGTTGCTGTTTGGGCCCTACTACCAGAGGCCGCCTGGGCCCCAGCGTCATCAAACCTATCTGATCTGCCCTGGGGGCTCTGGCACGACGTCTTCCCTATCGAGAGGATGATGCCTGGGACACCTGAGGGGCGGTCCCCATCCACTACTTCCGTGTTCGGTCGCAGAGGGCTTGAATCATCAGCCTCATGTCGCCTATTTCGGCGGCTAGCTGATGGACATCTGGCTGCTGTCGCTCGTTGACACGGCTACCAACCATAGGGTCGTCGCCAGGGGTGGCTGCTTCTCCGAGTGGCTCACTAGCTTGCGCCCTAGTGTTGACCATCTTGGTATGAGAGGTTGAGTGTTGGAGGGAGACACTAGACTTTTTGTTCCGTTCCCACAGACGGTGCCAATGTTGCGTCCCGAATCCCGGGTTGTCGTACGAATTAGGGAGCTTTCAAATTCTTAATCCGGGTAGGAGTTCGAACGGGTCCGGTCTCCGTCGCTGTGAATCTGAAACCTACACAACACAAACTACAAATAAAAGATCAGAGGTCTGGCGAAATTTCTCCCACCGAAAACACTCCGACGCTCAAGTCAGCAACTTCCTGCAATAAACGGAAAGGGGGGAGCGCATGCTTAGAGGTGCGCAGAAATATGCTGAGAATATGTGGAGAGTGCATGAATGCAGGAGTGGGAGATTGATGAGCGTATAGTGAGAGCCCTGGCTCCCTGTATGCACTGCAGATTGTGGCTCACTCTCATAGCCTGAATAAGGCTGTAAAGATGGGATTTGGGTGCTGATTTGTAAGTTTTATATCTGAGGAGAGAGTTCTGCTGCACAATATTGAGCTGAGTGCCCAGAATTCGATCTCGTTTTCTATGAAAGGAGAGGGAATTTATAGGCTCCTTGACTAGGAGCTTTGGGCGCAAAATCCTTCTTGCAGGGATTCGTCGACCGTTGCCCAATGGTGGTCGCCGGTGTGTCAGTTGTCGCCTTGTGATGGAGGGGAAACCGCCGTGCGTCACAGGCCACGCTTGGTCTACCTCTCGCGCTGGAATTAGCAAGAGAACTGTGAGTAATGGCATGAGCCGTAGCTAGCAGCATTGACATTCTCCTCATTGGCTTGTCTCCTCTGTGCTGTTCCTACCGCCCTACAGCCGCATTAATGGGCTGCAGGTGGCGCCGATTTGCTGCGAGCACTGGGCTACCACGTAGGCTATTTTGAATATTGGGCTGAGTTAGCCACTTTGGCTGAGTTGGCCAATTGGGCTACTACTTTATGGATTGGGCCTGGCGTTTCTTTGGGCCTTACTGATACTAGACCCAACTATAATATTACAT
>JAODPA010068291.1:0-10269 GCA_025585075.1 Nepenthes mirabilis | reverse complement strand
CTTCCAAAGAAGGAGGATCGCCACCTTTGCCATAAAAGAAGCCCTGGATCCACCATCCAGAGCACGCTTTAAAACACACTTTGAGACACGCTTTCAAACACACTTTGGGACAGGCTTTCAAACAAGCTTTCAGGCACTCTTTCTTCAAGCTTAGATTGAAACAGAAAACCCTAAGTGCTTTGAGAATCAAGCTCTGAATTCCAGCAGTCAAATTCTCAATCACACTCCAAAGGCAACGAACGGCCCCTTACGCACGTTCACTGCCTTCCCACCGTCCAGATACGAGAAAGGAGTGGCGCCTTTCTGACATCTGGAACAAGACATTCCATTCCCTTGACCCATTGCTTTCATTTTCTTTCAATTCTTTCCATTGAAGGCTGATTTACTGACTTGAGCGTTGGAGTTTATCGGTGGGATTACATCCCGTCGTTAACGCTGACCTCTCGTTTGTTTTAGTGGTGTGCAGGATTCGTACTCAGTGAACGGAGCCGGTTCAAACCATCCAGAAGAATTCGAATCTGTTCGAAGTCAGATCCAGGTACGCATCAGATCTATATAAAGAAAAGATTTTTTTTTTCCAAAAAATTGATAACTTAGTTTTTCTCTTCATGTATTGAAAAATTTTATTTTTGTTAAAAATTGCGTTATTAATCATCGATAACATTTTATGACAAAGTATTACATTTTAAGTCATCTTTGTAGATATCAAAAGTCAACAAATTTAGTTTCATATTAATTTGTGCATCAAAGTATTAGAAAGATTTTGTGAAATTCTCTTAAGGTTAGCCTGAATATTATAATAATAGAGCAGTTTACTCAGAAGTTTTTTGATGAAAGCTTGAGCATGATTTTATCTAAGAGCAAGGTGGTTAATTGTGGTTTAAGTTTTTGTGAATTTTGATCTTTGGCTTCTTCAAACAAACAGATAAACAAGCGTAGAATTTTATTTATTGTAGTTTCAAATTTCTATAATGGTTTATTTTTGAAGTTTATGATTTTCTCCAACTCGTAACATTTGAATCATATATTATAAGACTATTAGCCTTCATAACTCTTTTCGTAGTACTAAGGCTGAAGTTCCAACTATATTAAACTAGTTCATTCAATATTATTCACTAGGAGAAGGCTAGATGCCCTGATTTTGCTGCATGAAGAGGTTTTTAGACAATTACAAGGTTAAGAATTAATTAGTTAGATTTTAATGTCTAAATCACTAATCTACAAGCTAGTCTTCTTGATAAATTATATTTTTAATTGGCAATATCTTACATGATTTTTCTCTAGAGCATTTAACTCTTGAATATTTGATTATTTGTAAGGTTGTAAGCCCTTTATATAGTTTTGTATGCTTATATTTATCTTATTAGATAAATATTTGATGTATTTAGATCTTTTCACTTATAATCGCAAAACCTTTATGTGAATAGCATTTTTGGAATGAAATTTTATTCTCTAATGTAATTATATAATCAATCCCTCTAGGTATAGGTTGGGTTGAAATTATGTTTTCTTAAATTTTTAACATAATTACTTATAATTTGCACTTTCTTTGAGTTGCCATAATGCCATCTAGTTCAATCACATTTGAAAATCAAATTATTGCTTCTTTCCTTAATATATGGTGAAAGACTTTGCAAACAAAATTAGCCACTCAATATATGAAATCTCAACATTTTGTGTTTCGAGAAAAGTTAGATATATATTGTTTAATACTTTGAACCTAGATTTAATTCAAGGAAATTCAATCTAAACTTTTAAACTCTTTTTTTTTTTTTTCAAATCTAACACATGATAACCACAAGTAATAACCTCAAATGAGACAATACTCACTCCTTAAAATATCTTTCAATACTTAAATTAGTATTATTGACTTAACCATTTTGAATTATCAAATATAAAAGGAAGAGAAAGTGTGAGTATGATAATATAAATAGTTAAAAAATATAAAGAGTGATAGGAGGATTTGGTTTCGAAATCTTTATCCTTCCTTCTTTCCCCTTCTACGTGAAGAGTGGGTTGTTACTTATAATACTATTTAATGGTGATCCTTTGAAAATAGTTTCTAAGAGTCCATTTTTCATAGACGATTCTTGAATTAAACAATTTGTTTCTTTAACTTGTATAATAAATCGACTGCCAACTATTTTTTGGTCTTGGTATGAGAACAACAATTAACTGCCCTCATTGTGAGCAGTTGAGAGACGTTGCTTGAAGAAAGAATTACAAGTTGGACAACATGTGGTGTTAGTTTGTAGTGGCCTATTCTCTTCAATTTGTCAGCGACCTGATCTCTTCTTTTATGACTCATGTGAAGTTGGGCTGATATTGATTGGGTTTTGTCCCATTAAGCCCATATGTGTCTTAATTTAACTCCTTTTCTTAGACTTGATCTTATACTTGGCTTTAGTCGGGCATAACACTAACCTCTTAGCCTTGAAGCTCAAAATTAAGTTTTAAGGCTGTGTGTTTAACTTGAATCCGGTTACTAGCTTTAAGGTAAAAGACATTCATTTTTGATAAAGTTAATCCACCAAATTTCTTTGCCATTCACAGCGAGTCATTTATTTATAGCGTTTTGATCGATATTAATAACAGAGAATCCTTAATTTTATTCTGTGTATAAGCTATTTTATTTTTTTATAGATTTATTGTTTATAAGAAGAAGGATAATTTGCCTCTAATATCATCCATTTCTTCATTTCTCTTATCTCCTATCGATAGAGTTGCGAAACTTTTTTAATCCTATATCTCCGTGGAGAATTACTCAGCCGAGGAATCAAGGGTTGAGATCAATCTAAAGTGGCATCCTTACAAAAGCTCATTATGAAGATTGTCTTAATTCCTTCCTTTTCCATAGGGAGCCATCTTGATCTTTTTTTTTTTTACGTAGCTCTATAAATCAAATTGTTATTCCAATCGAGCTGTTGGGAGGGCAATCTTATGCCTTAGGAGTCTTCTTGCTCATCTACCTATCCTTGATTGAATTAGCAAACGAGCTAGAAGGCAAGCCTTGCTAGCATTTGGTTGCCTCCTGGTATCCCAGGGTCAAATAACTAGACAAAGGTATCAATATGGATCCATTGTTCATTCATTTGATTTGGAGACAATTGATTATTCGTTTGGATCTGGTCTCTAAGAGTTGCCCAACTTTTCTTCACTATTGCCCTTTTATTTTTTCTCTCTCTCTATGGGAGAAAGTCATTTTGCTGAATAGTTATAATTTCCTTATGATTCGACTGATCATTCGGGTACCTTTTATCAGTGTCTCTACCAATGGGTTACTCTTGAAATAAATAACCTTGTAATTAAAGTCCTAACAATTTAGATCTCCATTTTGTAAGAGTATTTCCTAGTTGAAAAATTAATAGATATGAGATAGATCTGAAGATTTTATTATCTTTGTGAATTATTCTAAGGGCCTCAATTCAATCTTGTAAATATTGACTATTCGCAGTCATGGGCCAACAAGATATGTAAAAATGTCCATTAAAGTTTGAAGTTTCATTCCATTGTGATGGAATAGAGTCCGTATAAATATGACGACCTAAGATTGAAGTGATTTTTAAACAGTCACGAAGTCAAGAATTAATTACTTAGATTTTAATGTCTAAATTACAAATTAATCTTCTCAATAATTATATTTTTAGTTGGCAATATCATACATGATTTTTCTCTAGAGCATTTCACTCTTGAATATTTGATTATTTATAAAGTTGTAAGCCCTATATATAGTTCAGCATGCATATATTTTTGTTAAGAATGTGTATTTGATGTGTTATTATCTTTTCACTTAGAATCATAAAATCTTTATGTAAATAACATTTTTAAGACTGAATTTTATTTTTCAGTGTACTTTTATAATCAATTTCTCTAGGTATAAGTTGGGTTTAAATTACGTTTTCTTAATTTTTTTGACATAATTACTTATAATTTGCACTTTCTTTGAATTGCCATATTGCCATCTACTTCAATCACATTTGAAAATCAAATTATTGCTTCTTTCCTCAATATTTGGTGAAAGACTTTGCAAACAAAATTAGCCATGCAAACAAAATTAGCCACTCAATACATGAAATCTCAACATTTTGTGATTCAGGAAAAGTTAGATATATATTGTTTAATACTTTGAACCTAGATTTAGTTCAAAGAAATTCAGTTTGAAATTTTGAACTCTTTTTTTTTTAAAAAAAAATCCTACACATACAACCACAAATAATAACCTTGAATGAGACAAAACTTACTCCTTAAAATATCTTTCAATACTTAAATTAGTATTCTTGACTCAACCATTTTGAATTATGAAATATTAAGAGAAGAGAGTGTGTGAGTGTGATAATATAAATAGTTAAAAAATATAAAGAGTGATGAGGAGGATTTGGTTCCGAAATCTTTATCCTTCATTCTTTCACCTTCTATGTGAAGAGCTGGTTGTTATTTATAATATCATTCAATGGTAATCCCTTGAAAATAGTTTCTAAGAGTCTATTTCTTAGAGATGATTTCTAAATTAAGCGCTTTCTTCTTTTAACTTTAATGATATATCGATTGACAACTGTTTTTTGGTCTTGGTATGAGAACAGTAATTAACTGCTCTGATTGTGAGGAGTTGAGAGACGTTGTTTAAAGAAAGAATTACAAGTTGGACAACATGTGGTGTTAGTTTGTTGTGGCCTATTCTCTTCAATTTGTCAGTAACCTAATCTCTTCTTTTGTGGCTAATGTGATGTTGGGCTGATATTGATTGGGTTTTGTCTCATTAAGGCCCATATGTGTCTTGGTTTAACTCCTTTTCTTAGGCTTGATCTTATACTTGGCTTTAGTCAGGCATAACACTAACCCCTCAGTCTTGAAGCTCAAAATTAAGTTTTAAGCCTGTATGTTTAGCTTAAATTTGGTTACTAGCTTTAAGGTAAAAGACACTCCTCTTTGATAAAGTTATTCTATCAAATCTCATTGTCATTCACGGCTAGTCTTTCATTTATAGTATTTTGACCGACACTTATAATAGAGAATCCTTGAATTTATTCTACACGTAAGCTATTTGAAATGCGTTGTTTCTTTCTAGATTTATTGTTTATAAGAAGAAGGATGATTTGCCTCTAATATCATCCATTTTTTCCTTTCTCTTCTCTCCCATTGATGGAGTTGCCAAGCATTTTTACGCCTATATCTGCGTGGAGAATTACTCAACCGAGGCATCAAGGGTTGAGATCAATATAAAGAGGCATCCTTCCAAAGGCTCATTATGTAGATTGTTTTAATTCCTTCCTTCTCAATAGGGAGCCGTATTGATTTCCTCTTTTTACATAGCTTTGGAAATCAGATTGTTATTCCAATCAAGCTGTTGGGTGGGCAATCTTATGCCTTGGGAGTCTTCTTGCTCATCTACCTATCCTTGATTGAACTAGCAAATGAGCTAGAAGGCAAGCCTTGCTAGCATTTGGTTGCCTCCTTTTATCTCACTAAGGTCAAATAGCTAAACAAAGTTATCAATACTGATCGATCATTCATTCATTTGATTAGACAAAGTTATCAATACTGATCGATCATTCATTCATTTGATTTGGAGAAAATTGATTATTTGTTTGGATATGGTCTCTAGGAGTTGTCTAACTTTTCTTCACTATTGTCCTTTCATTTTCTATCTCTCCATGGAAGAAAGTCATTTTGATGAATAGTTATAATTTCCTTATGACTCGACTAATCATTC
Organism: Nepenthes mirabilis; assembly: GCA_025585075.1. Classification (NCBI taxonomy): domain Eukaryota; kingdom Viridiplantae; phylum Streptophyta; class Magnoliopsida; order Caryophyllales; family Nepenthaceae; genus Nepenthes; species Nepenthes mirabilis. The sequence goes on along the minus strand of JAODPA010068291.1, from coordinate 4,559 downwards.
GGGTACCTTTCATTAGTGCTTTTAGCAATGGGTGGAATAGACATCTTAGTCCATTTTTCATTTCTTATTCAATATGTCACTGAAGTTGTGCATGGAAATCTACCTATGGCTGCTAACGATCATCACCATAATATTCTTCTTCTTTTTTTTACCTGTGTTATATCTCGGTACTATATATTAAGATGTAATTTGTACATATTTTGTAGTGAAAATGAATGAATATCATAATGCTTTACATTTGCTAATATGTTTGGTATCTGGAACTGTTGATTTACTCTTCTTCTTCTTAAACTTGCATATATTAGTTTTGAAATACTTAGCCCTTGGAAGTAGTGATTAATCGACGAATCTCGCAGATATCTTGCTCAAATTATAAAATGTGTTGAATTGGCATTATAATGACTCTGAAAATTAATAGACTTGTAATTAAAGTCTTAACAATTTGGATCTCTAATTTGTGAGAGTATTTTCTAGTTGAAAAATTAATAGATATGAGATAGCTCCGAAGATTTCATTACCTTTGTGAATTATTCTAAGAGCCCCAATTCAATCTTGTAAATATTGACTATTAGCAATCATGGGCCAACAAGATATGTAAAAATATCCATTAAAATTTGAAGTTTCATTCCATTGTGATGGAATAGAGTCCGTGTAAATATGACGTCCTAAGATTGAAGTGATTGCCTGGTTTTGTATTTAATGTGTCTCAATTCTTTTAGGGCACTTGCTTTTTCTCCCTGCAAGATAAGTTACCTGATTAGCTATCTTTCATCTCCCCAAGTGATTTTTAAGGAGATGATTAAGCCTGTTAAAGGGCACCATTTGGCTAGAGATATGAAATGTTTTGGTGCTAGGCCCTACTTTTGACATGTAATTTTGAAAAAGGATGTGACTTTTTAGCTTCTAATTTTGGCACTCAATTTGTTTAAACTTAATTATGAGTTTTTAGGCGATATTTTCTTGAACTATTACAATTTCAAATCTATTGTATTTTAAAAAATTTTTTATTTAATTTTTTTGGCTCATCTATAGTGCCATGACGGATTGGAGGTTCCTCTTCTGGTGGGGTGGCTGATTTTACATCATCTTTTGTCTCTTGCTGATAAGCTCGGTCTTTACAATGTGTACAATATTTCTATCACCATCCCTTACGTGATTCCTATAGTCGAGGACAAGACATTTTCCCTTGAAGAATTTTTTTTTTACAATTTATGAAGCTCATTTGAAGAATGGGTTTTGCGTTGCCATAGAGAGTAAATTTATAGAAATAATGAATGCCCTTCAAATCCTTATTGCAGTTCTACACCATTTTTAGAAGCATCGGCTTCTAAAGCCCGGGCCACGGCCCTTAAAACCAAGGCCCATGAGTTGGGGACTTCTCTCTCTTTAGTTAAATGTGAAGAAATTGAGGCTTATAAGTGTGCCATTATTACCAAATGTATATCTTAAGAGTAGAGGTTTGAATATCTCCAGCTTACCAAAAGGTTTTAAGCAAACGTCCGGCGTAAAGAGCTTAGTATTTTACATAAGGCTCGACTTGATGAGGCTTTTAGTCTCCACAAAACCCTGGTTTCTTTAAAAGTTCTAGATTTCCCTTGAAGCTATTAACACCGACAGTATTTGAGAGCTTCCCTTCCATTGAAGATGACAAACTTTGGATCCAATGCCAGTTGTGACCACCTTCTGGTCATCCATCTCCCCCTTTGTAATAAATAATGCTTGATGTATTTAATGTAAAGGTTATACATAATACTGCTATATTGATTTGACTGATAGTGTTGTTCATCGGTTAATCCTTGTGTCATTTCAATTCAGCCCTCAAGCATTTGAGTCTAGGCCAGTTAGTTATGTGATTACCAAATTGGCTTCTATTTCTAAATTATTGGATCATATTTGATGGATTGATTAATATTTAATGTTAGACAGCACGATTTAAAGGTATGAAATCCATTTTATCAAAGAGATTCTCTCCAATTATGTTCGAAAGCATCCCTGAAATAATTATGTGACAACCCAAACTCAGCCTATGACTATCGCTCAATTCTGACCACGTAAAAATATTATAAATCTTAAAATATTAATATTTTATAATGATAAATGATAAAATATGACTATTAAAATCTAAACATCTTATACATCCAAAAACTTACATGAAAAATGGCCCCAAAATTAGCAAAATAAAATCTAAGTATTTGAATGTATCTATAGTGTATAAAATAAAGTCCTCACCATCTAGGCTCCCAAAAATGCAAAAGTTGACAGCTCTCCCTTTAATTCTATAGTCAATCATCTTTTTCCTATGCTACTCTTGAAGAAAAAAATTATGATGGTAAGCCAAAATCTCAGTAAGTAATTTCAATCAAAGTTAATAACAGTAGAAATCAAACTATCTAAAAAGCTTATATGTTAAAAAAGCTCGAACAATATACAATATATAAAAAATAATAATTATCCGCTTATAATCAATAAAATAATAACCTATTAATGATATCAATAAATAAAACAACCTAATAACGACATGAAAACCATTTTTGATATCAACTTTATATTACTTTATATCACAAAAGACATTCACTAAATTCCAATGAATCTCAATATAACACAGTCCTAAAATGTCTATGATACAAAGGTCCTTTCTTAGATTTTTTTTAAATAAATTTAACTTAATGTGAAGTCATAACAACAAGAGATACAATGACCAAAGGTCGCACATTTATGTCACCATTGATTGGATAAATACCTTGAGGACTTGACATTCCTAAGGTATTCTTACTATCCTTATAGTTTTTCTAGAAACTATATTTGTAGCAACTCATATCATCTATGTTACCCTTCATCAATAATAGTATGAATATCATCTCAATATAATAGTCACATAATTATAAGTATTCCACCTCAAAAATTAAATAACCATTTTCATCAAATATGGAATAAATATTAAAAAAGTATAAACTACACTAAGATTTCATATACTTTTATTTGTCTAGATACCTTAAAGTTTTCATACTCTTTACTTTGCTTAGCCATGGAATGCAAAGAATATGCTGACACAATTCTAATTTGTAATGCAATGACATCATAAACATCAAGGAAATTAATATGAGTACTTAATCCTACGTGGTGACCTGTCACTAAAGTTCACCAAAATCTTCTAACTAACAAGTCCAACCTTAGGTTATTGTTTCCAATCATCAGTAATCACTCATAAAGTGTGATGATTCACTAACTAAAATCCTATCTAAACTTAGCCAAATCACATGGCCCATTAGAGGTAACAAGCTTAATGTTCCAACTACTTATATTATAAGCTAAGACTTACAAACCACTAAAATTTTCACACAAGTCTTCAAATTGTAATGTATTTCTCTCTTTCCCTATATCACCAAGGGTCATGGCCACCCATTATCATGGCCTAATTATCTTAAAGCCTCATACTTTTTTAGCATACAATTTGTCAACTTTACAAAAATAATATTTTATAGACGAATCAGCATGACAAGCATATGACATATATTTTGAACACCTGTCATTTAATAAGAAAACTTATGAATAAAAGTTACCATTTATTCATACATATACCTATAATTCTTTGAACCTACTTCAGTGTTCTTCAAGAGCCTCTCGGCCACTAAGGATTTTATACATATTCCTATTAAATCTTTGCTAGTCTACCAATTATTTTCTATCATCAATCATGAATCTAAAGTAAATATGAACTACTATAATATTTCTAAATAAAAATGATCAATATATCTCATTAAAATCAAAAACCTGAACCCCTTCTAAAAGTCATGAACATGCTACTTTACCTTAAAAAATAATAAATTCAACATTAGAGATGACAATTCTTGAATAAAGTTCTTAATTGTCATCTTTCAAGGGTTATATGATTGATTTTCCTCCCTCCCTAACTGAGGCACATACTCCAATTTTGAGAATGGAAAACATGCATTTACAAAAATATATATATATAAAGATTACTTGATACAAATTTAAGAATTAAATATGAAATGTTTGCTCCTTACTTTCTTTGTCTTTCTTATCATATTTCTCTCCCAATTCTTCTTACTCTAACAGCACCAAAATGAGGAAAAGGGTGATAGGTTCCAAGGTTTATATAATAAGGTGGAAGATTACAGATACGTTATAATTTTCCCTCCACAAGAATTCGAAACAATGAGGGAGGAAAGGCGACAATCTCCTCTTTGACTGAACCATCCACAAGTATATCTAGCTAACATAAATATACTAACAATAAGAGGCAAGCCAGTGAGTCTAGATGGAAATAGAATTTCCCTCCTTAGAATAAACAATAAGAGGCATGTGGTTACCAAGCTTGAAGCAACTGAATCCATTTACAAAGGTTGCTAATTAACTACCTAGAAATTTGGTTACCAAAACAACCTAACCATATGGCTACAATAATGGGCAGCTAGATGGATCAAGGTAGTTAGAGTAATCCTCAATAAGTTTCTAAAATTTTGGGTCTATACTCCAAACTAATTTTATCTGTAATAATAATACACTATAAAAAAAATAATTTTTAGTGATAAAAAATT
>JAODPA010068290.1:0-10269 GCA_025585075.1 Nepenthes mirabilis | reverse complement strand
GCCCAGTGCAACAGCTCCTGGTGCAACAAGCACCAGTTTGACTTGAGAGGTTGGTGATTTAGTAGCAGTAGGTGGCAAAGTAGCTTTGTTACCCATTCCATTAGGGACCGCAGATTTTTTGGTCCATCACATTTATGCATTTACAATTCATGTCACAGTACTGATACTTCTGAAAGGTGTTCTATTTGTTCGTAACTCTCGTTTGATATTGGATAAAGCAAATCTTGGTTTTGATTCAATTTTTAGTACAATCCATACTATTCAGAATAAATCCTGAATTTCATTGAATAGATGTTAGACCTATCTAGGAAAAATTCACTTTGAAGCGACTATTTCCTAGATACTAAGACTGGTAATTCATATTATTTTTATAGGTTCCCTTAATTCCCTTTCTAAAAAGAATCTTTGTTAAGTCCCAAAAGGGATAAATGGCCCAAGATTAGCAGTAGCCCATTTGTACCTGGGACAGTCAACCCTGCTATTGACCGAAGAAGCTTAGCAAGCAGACCAAGCGGGCCCCAAGATAAATGCGGCACATGTCTAAATCGGCCCATGCACACGTTCCCAGGTCTCAATGACCGTCTGTCCTAATTTTTCGCATTTTTAAGAAATGCAATCTCATATATAATGACAACCTCCCAGAATCATAGCACATCCTAAGAGGAAGGCGTACGAAACGACGCGTGATTCACAGAGGACACTCTAACGGTCATTGCGTACGATATCTCCACGAAATGAAGAGAATCCTCTTTCCTAACCATTGTAATCTTGAATGGCACCAGCGCGCCACCTAAGGAAGGTAACGATCCCCACAGAAGGCGGGCATCTAGCTTCAACAACTACATTCAAGGGATAATACAGTTAAAAGTCACATTGGGTACATGCCCTAGAACAGCGAGTCGCACACTCACCTTTCTAGTTGTCGACCTACCCTCCGTATACAACGTCATCCTAGGCCAACTGTGCCTAGTGGTGTTCAGGGCCATCACTTCAATACCACACTTGAAAATAAAATTTTCAATAGCATACGGTATTGGTGAAGTGTTAGGTGACGAAGTGACCGAACAGACATGCTACATATCGCAGATAGCACCAAACGGCATCGAGAGGCAAGCAGAAGAATTAGACCATCAATATGAAGCTACTTTGCGGCAGGCACAATCAGGCGAGGCCACCGACTTTGTACCACTGATTCCAGAGGACCCACAGAAGTGTGTACAAATAGGGTACTCACTTGCCAGACTCCTACGTGATGAATTGATTAGTTTCTTGAGGCGGAACGTGGATGTCTTCGCTTAGACGCCGCTAACATGGCTGAGTTTTTGGCTGAAATAATAGCTCACAAGTTGGGTCTCGATCCTAGCTACAAACCCATCAGGCAGAAACGGAGGAACCACTCCGTCAAAAAGCTCATAGCCATCTGAGAGGAGGAGAAAAAGCTACTAGATACCGGTTTCATCCGGGTTGTCCAGTACTCATATTGGCTCTCCATCATTGTCTTGGTCAAGAAAAGCAATGAAAAATGACGGATATATATCGACTTCATCAACGTCAACAAATTCTACCCAAAGGATAGTTTCCCTTTGCCCAAGATCGATTTGTTGATGGACTCTACTTCTGGTCACGAGCTGTCGAGTTTCATTGATACGTACTTAGGTTACAATCAGATCAGGATGAGCCTAGAGAATAAGGAGCACACCTTATTCATGACCTATCAAGGAACTTGCTACTATAAGGTCATGCCTTTCGATCTGAAGAATGCGGGCGCAACTTACCAAAGGCTCGTGAACAAAATATTTAAAAAGCAGATCGACCGCAGTATAGAGGTGTATGTAGATGACATGCTCATCAAAAGCAAAAACTACCAACAACCATATTCACGATTTGGCTGAAACGTTCGAGATACTTCGTACATATCAAATGAAATTGAATCCATCAAAGTGTGTCTTTAGAGTATCCTCAAAAAAAATTTTGGGTTTCATTGTCTCTCGACAAGGGATAAAAGCAAACACAGAGAAGATCAAGACCCTTACGGATATGACTCCTCCACAGAATGTCAAGGGCATTCAAAAACTAACCAGAAGAATAGCAGCCATTTCCCGCTTCCCAGCTAAGTCGGAAAATAAGTATCAACCTTTTTTCAAGGCTTTGAGGGGGACGAAAGCAAACAGATTTCAGTGGGCGGTAAAGTGCTAGGCCGCGTTTGACGAACTGAAGTAGTACCTGGCAAGTTTATCGTTGCTGACGTCACTAAGAGGTGGAGAAAAGCTATACCTTTACCTGGTGGTATCAGAGGCGGCTCTTAACTCAGTTCTGATACGCCAGGATCGTGACGCGCAGCGACCGATCTATTATGTCAACAAAAGGTTAAACAGCGTCGAAACACACTACCCATGTGCTAAGAAGCTCAATTTGGCACTCGTCTTCTCGGCCCGAAAGTTAAGACCCTATTTCTAGGCTCATCGTGTAGTCATCTAGCTGTTAAAGGGAATCTTTCAGAAACCTGATATTTCTGGACAACTAGTTAAGTGGGCCATCGAATTAGGAGAGTTCAACATCAAATTTTGGCTCAGGCCAACTATTAGGGGGCAGGCCCTGGCTGACTTCATCATCGAGAACACGACCCCAATCGTCGATGAGCACAATACCGAGGACACAAACCCGCACCCCGAAAAACCAGAATGGTTCCTCAACATGGACGGTTCATTTACCAACTCAAGCAACAACGCTAGAGTTATCTTGAGAACTCCACACGGGTTTGAGGTGAGATACTACCTAAAACTTGATTTTTTGGCCACCAATAATATCATCGAGTACGAGGCCCTATTAGCTAGATTGCGACTGGCGAGAGAATGCTCAGCTAGGCGTTTGACCATCTATAGCGACCTAGACCTAATCGTCAACGAAATCAACGGGAGTTTCAAAGCGTGCAACCCACTCCTGGTTAAATATCTGGTTAAGGTGAAGGGCACGATCTAGAGATTTGACAAGTTGAACTTGGTCCACATCCTCAGTACTAAAAACTAAAAGGCCAACCAGCTCGCGAGAGCGGCAGCAGTGGAAAATCGAGGGATATGCGAGAAGTTTTGAGTACTATCAGTATAGAGGAATATGAAGCAATGCAAGTCTCTGACAGCGAAAATTGGATGACACCATATTGGAGGTATCTAGCGGACGGTACACAGTCAGAAAGCACGGATAAGGTTAAGCGAATTAAAAAGACAGCCGGTTAGTATACCATAGTCGACGGAAGACTATATCGCCGAGGATACTCGGCTCCGTACCTTCAGTCCCTTACCCCTGAAGAGGTCAACTATGCTTTGAGCGAAATCCACCTCAGGATATGTGGATCACACATTGGCGGTAAGAACCTAGTGTTCAAAGTTATGCGTCAGAGATGTTACTGGCCAACGATGAAGAAGGACGCCCTTAAATTTGTGAAAAAGTGTAAAAATTGTCAACTCCATGGCAACCTTCACTATCAGCCGCCTACGGAGCTGAGATCCTCCAAGCACATTCGCCTTTCGCGTAATGGGAACTCGATATTCTTGACCCGTTTTCCATTCCAACTGGGCAGAGAAAATTTATAATCGCAGCCATAGACTACATCACTAAATGGGTTGAAGCCGCCCCGCTGGCCAAGATCACCAAGCACAATGCCATAGAATTTGTCCACCGAAGCATATGAGTAGATTTGGGGTTCCTGAAATATTTGTGACTGACAATGGAACCCGATTTTTAAAAAAGTGTTTTGCCAAATATTGTATCAGTTTGATCCTTAGATTGATCCATACCTCGGTAGCATACCCCCAGGAGAACGAGCAGGTGGAAGTCACCAATCGGACGCTACTGCATGATCCAAAAACCAAGTTAGATGACGCAGGGGGCTCCTGGGTTGACTAACTGCCCTCTGTGCTGTGGTCATACCGGATGACTCCCAAGAAACCAACTCGGGAGACACCTTTCAGCCTTTATTATGAAATTGAGGTTGTAATCCTGATGAAGATCGGGCTCCCAAATCTTATGGTCAAAACCTTTGACCCACTAGGTAACTCCCAAAAGATTAGGGATCACCTAGACTTATTAGAAGAAGCCTATGACGCAGCCAAAATGCACACAGCCGCCTACCAACAACAAATCGTTCATTACTACAACAAGAAAGTAAAAGCGCGGCAATTTAAAATTAGAGGCCTGATCTTGCGAAGCATAAATGCCACAGGCAAAACAGCCAATCGGAACAAGCTCTCCCTGAATTGGGAAGGCTCATTCCTTGTCTCAAGCACTTTGCGGAATGAAGTATACAAACTCCGAATCCAAAATAGTAAGTTGGTTCTATGGATGTGAAACGCGGTCTACTTAAAGCGCTATTACCAGTAAAAGACCACGCCCGGTCCATGTAGGCCATGTGTATGATCTAAGACGTGCTTGTAAAACATACTACTGTTAATAAAAAAAAGTATTATTTTCCCTTTCCATCTGCATGTTGTTATATTCTCTACCTCTTTTCTTTCCTCTTGTCTCCATGTGAATATTTGCTTGTAAATTGTATAAAAAATAGACGACTTAGACTATCCATAAGTTAAGCGGATTTTCACTCATTTGCACCTAAACCTTGGTCCGGTACCAAACAGCCTGTAAACAGTCAAATCAAACCTTAGTCATCTAAGCGGCCCGTCAACGGACGAATTAAATTCTAATCATTCAAGTGGCCGATCAACAGTCGAATTAAACATTAGTCATCCAAGTAACCCATCTACCGTCGAATTAAACTTTGGTTTTATCCCAAGTGGCCCATTTGCGGCCTAATACAAAACCTTAATGGGCTAAAACGACACACATGACAACCTCCTCTGACATGAGATAGCACAGTTAATCTACAATTGTCGATAAATCGAAATAAAGTGTGAAAGAACAAACATTTCGACAGAAGAATGGCTGCCTAGAATCATAACATGGGCAGCGCCGCATAATACGAAACCTCAATTCGTTTAACAAAAAATGTGCTCGTATATAAAAATAACTTGATACAATGTCACATGTATAAGAATATGTCAGGACTCATCCTGATTACTCCTTGACGGCGAAGGATCCCTCGGAGGATGCGGCACACGTCTCCAGCCACGACTAACCGGATACCCGACCAGCTTCGATCGATGAGAGGCTCCAGCATTCCTCAAATCCAAAAAGCTGATCAAAAAATGGGGATCCGCCAAGGAAATGATACGCCTACTGAAGTCGATCCCCATCTAGAACCGCTCCTCTAAGGCAGGAACCACCTTTTCAGGGCAAAGCCTTGTCCTCAGTTCACCCTTAAGAGCCACGATCCTCTCCATGGCTTGAGCATATGAGTCAGAAACCACCTGCAGCTTGGCTTTAGACTCAGTCAATGCCCGATCAAGGTTGTCGGCTCATGCCTGGCTCTGCAACGCCTCCCCAACCGCCGCATTGACATGACGCTCCATATCTTTGGCCACGAGATCGACCTGGGCTTACATCATATGAGTAATCTCGTCTCCCTATGAAGACAGAAATTCGTCTAACTCGCGAGACCTCCTTGCTGGCTGAAAAGGCAAAAAAGGAATTAACAGTGAAAAATTGTAAGCGGTCAGCTATGTAACTACGTGACTAAATAGGAAAAAGCTGACGAGAGGTTCCGTAGGCTCTTATGACGGAATGGCTCTCGACACGCTCTAAGGGTAGAAAGGTGAGAGGCCTGGATGAATTCACTCCACATCCGCACCTTCGTTAGCGGAGTCCTCGTTGCTGCCTTCAAACCGTATCCTTCCGTCGCTACTCTCCCCATCAGAAGAGGATCCCGACATAGGAGGAGACACTTCTATCCCGAAGCCAATCAAAGTATGAATATTGATCATATTTTCTTTAGCCATGATGAAGGCAAGGAGATTATGGAGTAAAGCAACTAAGCAAATCGCAAGGAAAACTGCTGTTATATAGGCAAACTTTCCCACCAAAAGCAGCGTCGCATAGAGTTTGAAGGGTCGCGCCACTTCTACGTGAAGCGACACGTGATTTTTCCCACTTAAAGCCCGTTCGTAGAATGTAGAGACAGACTTCACATCATTTTATAAAGTGGGTAGCCTGAGACGGTCAACGTTTTTATACGACCGGCCAAAAGCTGCACAACAAGTTTGCCGGCCAGCACAAAAAGCAAGCTGATAAGTAGAAGAGGGAAAGTGGAGCAAAGGCATGGAAACTAAGGCATTAATGGGATAAACTTCTCATTAATACATCATTGTACAACAGCCATTACAAGGAAAGGAAACAAAAAAAATACAAAAATATCAGTTAGGAGGCAGAGCTCCTAGGAGGACGTGGGAAAGGCTCCTGTCCGCTCTGAGAGAAGTCAACCTAGTCACCACGCCGCTGAGCACCGTGATTCGAGGGATCAAGGGCACCAATAGGAAAGTCTAGATCAACAACCTTGACTATCCTCTGACAAATGTTGACGCCTTCCCAGTGCCTGGCCCACGGCGCTTGACTAGCCTTCTCAGGGCGCATGCGGGTGGACTTCTTGTTCTCTAACGAGACTATTTTCACTCGAAATTCGTTCGTCAGCCTTTCAGCTCGGATGGCTTGCTCTTCTAGCCCCACCGATCGCTCTCTCAGCTCAAACAGCTCTAATTGGAGGGCAGCCTTCTCCTCCTGAAATTGTTGAACCTGAGCGCTCATCTAGCTCAGCTACTCACCTAGCTGAAGAATCTCCTCCTCTCAGTGACCAATGACTGCATCCCTCTGGCGCAATCCTTTCAATACTATGCCTATAATTTTTTTCTTGCTATAAGAAAGAAAAGAAGTTAGACTATGACGGTGAAGAAAAGAGAAAACGGAGCAACACAGCTTCGAAGAAATAACTGGGAGGACTTTGCATTTTTTTCCTTCTTAATGGGCCTTGCGACTCAGGCCCATGTGGTGAGAACTCCTCCGACATGCCAGTTGGGAGACTTAGAGCGGCAGCTTCTTGAGCCGTCTTCGCAATAGCTTCAACCGCCTAAGCAAACTCTTCGGTGGCCAAAACCTCAGGCTCTACAGGCAACTCAGTAGGCGGCTCCTCCAATCTTATGGCTTCAAGCGCCAACTCCATTGGCGCAGCTAACGCCACTGATTCACTCAGCGGCAATGGTGTGACATCGAGCTCCACGGCGGAAACTCCCTCGACAACTCCCAAACCTAAAGGGATAGCTAGACTTTCCACCCGAGAATGCTCTCCAACACCAGCTAGTTGACCGGCCATTCGGTAATATGGGTTGGTAGAAGATGAGGAAGAAGGCTTAGTTGGCGCAGCCCTCTTCTTCCTAGGCTGCTAGGAGGATCACCGATGGTGAGAGCGCCAGCCTTCCTCTTAGGCTGCGATACTGTCGGCGATGGTGTCTTGAACTTTTGGACCGATGAGAGTGGTCCGCAATGAGCTCTCTTGGCCTCATCTCTGGAAATCAGGTAATCTCTCCTAAACTCGAAGATATGCTCCCTCACCAGCTGTAGCATTGGCTCCACTGCCTCCACCTCCTTCTTGGTTGGCTTCCCGGTGAAATCCTCGAAAACCTTGCCCCAATCCGAGATAGGGGCCAGCTATTAGCAACTTGAACAAAAAAGAATCGATCCTTCCAATTTGTGACTGATTCATAGATCGCATCACTAATGCAAAACTTCCAAGAAGATAATGAGATCCAGTCCCCACTTTGGGTGAACCGGAACATAATCCTAACGGCCTCCACAGTCAGCAACCACGAATGATGACGGAGGAAAATACACAGCAAACAGAGGTAGCGCACGACATTCGCATGAAACCAAGCAATGGGAACACGAAACTGCGTAAGAATATAGAGAAGCTCCTGCAGAACTGGAAGACAAAGCCCACTCCGTAGGTGAGCCTCGTAGTCAGTGATGTGGCCTTTCGGAGGAGAGCAAGCCCTATCTTGCTCCCCGGGAATCATAAACACAATGTGGGAATGGATATTATACTGAACATATAGTTCCCTTACCTTACTGGTAGAAATAGTTGAAAAAATCTCACTAATTGGAGGCACCATGGAAATAAAGTAGGAGGATAGACAAAGACTTTTTTTTTTCTGGAGGAACAAAGGATTGAGAAATTTTGAACGATCACATGGCTTGTATAAAGGTCGCCATCATTGAATAAGAGTAGTGCATCAAAAAAGCGCGGCAATAATAACAGACACGTGTCAATCTTAGAGAGGGTGCAGTCAAGTCAAATCCTCTGGTAAATTAATTGTTGGGATCATGATTTCCCCACGTGGCAACACGTGGCAGGGAGCAACGAGTCACTCAGAGCAACATGAATCCTAAAACGACTCTGCAGCCTTTTGATTGCCCATTTGGCAGCATAACGAAACGATGTGTCAAGCTCAACCCACACAATTCTCCGGATTCTAGTGTAATTGTCAACGAATCCGGTTAACTAGCTCTTCCGCCTAGTCCTCCAGATTCTAACATTACGGCCAACGCATCTGATCAACGCTTTCTTCCGTCTAGTCCTTCAAATTCTAACGTTACGGTCAACGAATTTGGTCAATGTTCTCTTCCGCTTAGTTCTTTGGATTCTAATATCGCAGTCAATAAATCTGGTTAACTAACGCATCCGCGTAGTTCTCCAAACTCTAACACTACGGTCAACGAATTCGCTCAACGTTCTCTATCGCTCAGTTCTTCGGACTCTAGCGTCATGGTCAACAAATCCGGTTAACACTCGCTTTTAGCCCGCTCGTTGGATCCAAACAACACAGTCAATGGACCCAGAGTGAAAAGTAAAAGATAACGAAACATGCATGGTAACTAGAGATAAAAACAACCATAAGTTTTCTCATTAAACTTTCTCTTTACAAGTTATATGGCCAGCATGGACCAATACATGACAGTACTTTCAGGAAGAGGAAGAGAGAATTATCAAGGATTTGAATGAGGGGAAGTACGAACCCACATTCGAATCTTGATAACAACCACCCCCACGAAAAAGGTTGACCAAAGTGGCGTCCAACACGAAAAGGGGCGACCAAAGCAGTTCAAACTCTTTGACTCTAGGCGGCAATGACAGAGAGCACGACCTGCTTGATCTCCGAACCAGTAGCTGGAGCAACAAGCTTCTTGGCAGAGCCCAACTCTTCGGCATCACACCAGGCATCGTGGAAAAGCAATGCTGAGGAGTGCCAAAAGCTCCTCAATTTATAGCACAAACGGAAACACTAAACGTCAAAAGGCAATAGTGCTAGTAAATCTGTAAAAAATTCAAAAGGTAAAGGAATCACGCCAGGAACAGTGGAAAGGAGATTCTTGGATAGACATGAGAGGACAATACAGCCTGACCCATCCTGTCGTGAACATGCTAGAGGTCGGAGTCCTCGGCCATTAGCATGGGAGGTTAGTGATGGGATGTCAGTAGTGAACCGAATCAAAAGGGATAAGTGGCCCAAGATCAATAGCGACCAATTTATTCCTGGGACGGTCAACACTACTGTTGATCGAAGAAGCTCAACAAGCAAGTCGAGCGGGGCCCAGGATAAATGTGGTCTATGTGTAAATCGGCCCACACGTACCTTCTCAAACCTCAACGGCCGTCTACCCTAATTCTTTGCATATCCAAGAAAGGTAATCTCATCTGTAACAGCAACTTCTCAGAATCAGAGTGTATCCCGGGAGGAAGGCGTACCAATCGATGTACGATCCACAGAGGACACCCTAATTGTCACTGTGCACGATATCTTTACAAAAAGAAGGGAATCTTCCTTCCTGACTGTTGCAGTCCTAAATGGCGCCAGTGCGCCACCTAAGGAAGGTAACGATCCCCATAGAAAGCAGGCATCCCACCTCGCTATGTAAAAAAAGCAGCGGAAGCCCATGGCTATAAAAAGTCATGAAGATTCACTCCACAGGTATATTCTCTTGCCTATTAAATACCCTCTATAGCCTATTCAAGCTTACAAAAGGTCTTCATATTCTTAAGGTTTCCAACGTTCTCTCCTTTTTCTCTGCTACTAGTTCCCTGCGGGCTAAATGTTGAGAGAAACTACTTTATACAAGCATCTATAACCGAAACCACTCTCTTCCCGAGTGCACCTCCCACTATCATCCTCATCCCAACATTCATATTTGCATTCATTGCATTTTACCTTTCTAATCCTTAGAAGGCTATTTATTAACTTGAATATTAAAATATTTTCGGTGGGATTAAATCTCACTGTCACCTGACCTCTTATTTGTAGTTGTGGTGTGTAGGAACTTAAACTTAGTAGACGG
>JAODPA010068288.1:0-10269 GCA_025585075.1 Nepenthes mirabilis | reverse complement strand
CCCGGTCGTCGCCCTGATGCTCTTCAATGCATTTCCTCTAGCACCCGAACACATCAACTTCCTCACAGTTTCTTCCGATTCCCACATTTTCCCTCCAGTAATTCCCTCTTTCCCTGTCCATGTGTTTTTTCACATATTCCTTTTTTACTTTTTTGAGCAATATGCTTTCTGGAATCTTCCCTTTAATATCTTCCTAAATTTTTTCATCTCAATTTCCAGGCTCTTTGTCGCTAATGGCGATGAAACGGGCGGCATCGTCGGGTACGAGCATCCATCGGAACAGGAGCAGTGGATCTTGGTTTTCTTTGTCAATTCTTGCGTTGTTCGTCGTAGTAGTTCTCGCGCCGTTGTTCTTCTTAGCCGGACGAGGACTCCGTGTAACCTCCGCGTCCTCTGGTTAGTTTCTTCTTGCTCCCGTCGAATTCTAGGGCATTGCTCCGGATTTGATATTAACGTAGATTTGCCTTTGTGTATAGTCATATCTTTGTGCACTTTTTTTTTTTTCTTGTTGAAATCGCTGCTTGTTTAATCCTGAATAGCCTTATCAATTGGGTTGAAATTCGGAGATTTTGATCCTACTTTTTCCGGTTGGAAAAGGCTAGCTGATATCTCCTGTTGAATTCTTCTGCCATATCTGGTTGGTGGTTCGAATTACTTGGCTAGGCGTGTTTCTTATGTGATAAAAGGCTTGTAAAAGAGAAGAGAGTTCGAAAAAAGGTCAATTAGCCGGAATCAATAATTTGACTGGAAAGTTATGCAGTTGATTATATTTCGGATAGATGCCCATGAGTTTGAACGAGTGACGAGTGTCAATATTAAGTATGCGTGGCTGTTTTCTCATTCCATTTACTTGATCTGGTATATTAATAATTGGGCTCACGCGATTTAGAAGGATTTGAGCTATAGTATGGAGGTATTGTTTCTAATCAAGCTTGGTACTGTTAGATGTTATGCGATACTTTGGAATTGGAAGATTGAGTCTCCTTAAAAGAATTTTGATAAGAGTCTTCAATAGTCTTACTACAATATCTGTGTGGTCTCATTAGTTGTAAAAGGGACCTGCAGAATTAGGAGTGAAATGGACTACTGGTCCCAAAGCACAAATTGTTTTGACCCCTTTTTTAATTTGTGAAATAAATGTAAACACGGATATACAGTACACGTAAAATATTTCTTGAACAAAATGAATCAAGCAATAAAAAGCATATAAAATGTAAGCATGATAAGCAGGAATAATCAAGGCACAATTTTGGTGACGAATGAAAATCTTGATAATCACGATTATCGAGTAAAACCCTCTGAGTTTCTATGGCTAGAAAAAAGTGCACTAATAAAGTCAACGTACAAATCGGGTGATAAATACGTGCTAACCTAACTATCTTGCTCCCGTCTCGTGACCCTTACTAAGGAACTCATTGGATTTGTCCGTGACAATGGAACCAGACACCTTCTGGTCTTCTTGTTAATATTCCTTCACGAACCGTAGAACCTCCATACACCTCTGGATCCCAATTTTCAGGTCATTTACGTCGCCTACGAAGGTTAATAGGCGGAAAAAAAAAAAGTATGTATGATAAAGGACAATAAGGTGAGAAAACTTTGCAATGGAGGCACAAAGGTTGAGGTTGCGATTTCTCAAATGAAGCAATTTGTGAGCAAAATCATAGTGAGGAAGACGGCTATTTATAAAATAGCTCAAAAAACTAGGTTAAAAAATTTGACTATTGAGAAATGTGCACCCCGGTGCTCGAGCGCTGCTCGGCGCGCGATAGGTGTACTTAGGGTTGCACTAGGTATGCGCCCTAGTGCTCGAGCGCGGGCATTCTTGTTAATATTCCTTAACGAACCGTAGAACCTCCATACACCTCTGGATCCCAATTTTCAGATCATTTACGTCGCCTACGAAGGTTAATAGGCGGGAAAAAAAAGTATGTATGATAAAGGACAATAAGGTGAGAAAACCTTGCAATGGAGGCACAAAGGTTGAGGTTGCGATTTCTCAAATGAAGCAATTTGTGAGCAAAATCATAGTGAGGAAGACGGCTATTTATAAAATAGCTCAAAAAACTAGGTTAAAAAATTTGACTATTGAGAAATGTGCACCCCGGTTCTCGAGCGCTGCTCGGCGCGCGATAGGTGTACTTAGGGTTGCACTAGG
Source organism: Nepenthes mirabilis (assembly GCA_025585075.1). Taxonomy (NCBI): domain Eukaryota; kingdom Viridiplantae; phylum Streptophyta; class Magnoliopsida; order Caryophyllales; family Nepenthaceae; genus Nepenthes; species Nepenthes mirabilis. The sequence goes on along the minus strand of JAODPA010068288.1, from coordinate 8,111 downwards.
TATGCGCCCTAGTGCTCGAGCGCGGGCATTTATGAATTTGCGCCTAGTGCTTGCCTCGGGTGCACCTTGAGCACGTGCTTTTTGACAATGACGCTCGAGCGAGGATTGGGTGCTCCTTGATCGCGGCCTCTCAGAAAATGGCGCTCGGGCTGGGATAAGCACTAGGCAGGTGTGGATATTGAGAGTTGTGCATCGGCCAATAGCAAGTAAGAATCCGATGCAAATCTTCAGGGCAAGGATACTATTGCCAACGACCGACCAGATACAGTCACAGAATATGCCAATATAAAATACGTCTAACAAGGAGATCAAGCAATTAGCATTGAGAATTGTGCTGAGTAGTTAGTGAGGCTATGGTGGTGAAATTAAAGAATATTGATCAATGAGGATCTGATGACTGATTTTAATAGCTAAATGATGGAGTTAGTGGTTAGTTTTTATTGATTCTTAAGTGTGAGACGGAATTTATGTTTCTTGCTAACTTATTGCCTATGGATGTAATTCCTTTATGTGGTTACCAATACATATGTGGAAGAAAAGGTTAAACTCTGAATGCCTTATTGAGAGTAGAAGTAACCTCCCTGAATGCATAGATCATAATTGAGGTGTTATACATGTGAATTGATTAGGAGGAAAATTCTTTGCTGTAGCAATGTTTTTGCTATGACTCTGACCTTGAGATGGCTCATTTGACTTTCATAAGAGAAAGAAATATTTTATGATGTTGGTAATTCTGCAGCAGTGAATGTGTATTGAGGTTGAGACAATTTTTTGCGGCAGTTAGTATTGACATACGGCTTTGTTAAAAGTAGTTATGGCAGAATGCATGAATTTAAATTGGTGAATGTCCATGTTATGGTTGTGAAGACTCATTGGGATTGATTAATCTTGGAATTCAGCCGTATTAATCTGCAGTGTTAGGTTAGATGGATGCTTATTTCAGGGTCTTGCAATGTTTTAGGTAAGTGAAGCTTTCTTTTTGCCAGATGTGCCTTAAAGGGCCTACTTGGAGCTCTTTTTCGTCTATATATTTTTTTTCTGCTTCCATTTGTCTGTTTCGTTTTCTTTGCCTTCTGGTATTATTACCTTTGCATCCCCCACCCACAGATTGTTTATCTTTTTTCAGTGAAAATGATTCCAATGGTTTTTTCTCTTTTGGGGCTTGGTAAGGAACTCACACATAGTCCAAGGAGAGTCGACTATTGGTCTTTTTTATGAAAGAGTAGGAATTCTACCATTTGAGGGAGGATCTCTCAAGATATTGTATCTGTCTTTTTTGATATGTTGAGTAAACTCCAATATCATCTAGTTGAAAAACATTATCTGGATCCTAGAGTTGAGTTGTCTTAGCTGTAAGAAGCAATGAATGAATTTAGTTTGTACTTGTAATTGGATCTTTCTTTTGGTGGATTGCACCTTCAATAGACTATTACCTGCCTGGATCACTTGTGGGATGTGTGTGGGGGATCCTAGAGTTGAGTTGTATTAGTTGTAAGAAGCACTTAGTTTGTACTTTTTTTATGTAATTGGATCTTCCTTTTGGTGGATTTTGCCTTTAATAAACTATTACCTACTTGGATCCCTTGTAGGATGTGTGCGGGCTTGCTTGTCTATTTAGCTCTATTAATTTTCCCTTTGAGAGCTTTTCCTTATCATTTATATTTTAAGTTTTAGCAGCAGCAATGCCTCAGCTATTAACAGTGCTATGTTGTCCATTGGCCTTGTGTCTTACATCGACACATTAAGTTTCAATGGATGATGTTGGCTATATGAGTTCTATTATGCTAATCGACTCCGTCCAGACAATATCCTTTGAAAGCAAATGCATTTTTAAATATTCTTGTATTACCTCATCTCAAGTCTGTCCAAGGCCTTTATTTTCATCATTACCTTTAATTGCAACCAGGTCACCTTTTTTAGTCGATGATCACATGGCTTATGTTTTACATGTTCTAACTCAAATATTCCCTCTTCTTCTCATTGCATTCCTGAACTATTACTCTTATGTTCATTTCTTGTTGTGTGTTTCGAGTGTCACTTATACCAATCCATTTCAACATTCTTGATTCCACTGCACTATGCTTTTTGTATTTGTTGCTTCTTAATTTCTGAATGATTTGATCCAGAATGTGTCTAGTTGTGGTTCTATGATTTTTTTTTTTTAGTTGTGGTATTTTACGATCCAGAAATGGTCCTAAGTTGGCTTTATGAGTAGGATGCATGCTTTCCTGATTCCTATCAAACCTGCCCCAAGTATACGTTGGAATTGGATTTTTAGGTGTATTTTATTTAGTTTCATTGGATTTGGTCATAATAGAAAGAAAATAGTATATGGCAGGTTGGATCTTTCTTGTCACTGCTCCAATGTGGACTCTATGTTTTTCACCTATTTTTAATTTTTTCTCTTTTTCTGGTTTTTGTCTAATGCCTTATAATGACCCCCCCTCTTTAAACTCTTTCATTTTAAAATAGATTCAACTTACCGCTTATATTTGAACACTCAAGGACTTCTTGTTTCCTGCTGTCATTTATGTAAGACTAATGCTGGGTTGAAAACCTTTGAATGGATTAACTATGGGAATCAAGTAACTGATCTCGGAAACTGAGGTAGAACTTCATCGGAGTCTGTTGGAAAAAAGATAATAAGGAATAACATCCTTAGTACCTTCACTTGGTGGGAGAAGATGTCAGAGTAGTGTAAGAAGATATCCACAAGGAAGCATTTCCTCTTCCTTACCCTACAACTCCCTCAAAACAGTTGGAGCTACAGTTGATTAGAAAATATAATGATTATGCATTCCATCAGCTTCCCAGACACCCCCCTTCCTTTTGTTTTCCTTTTTTCTATCATTGGCAGTGCGTTTTTCTCTTTTGTTTAAAGTGATAGATGATCAGTGCTGTTGTGAAATTAAAGTATGATCTGAACAATTTTTTCGTGAATTGGAAGTACACGATAGGAGGATATTTGAAATGTTAGACACCTAAAAAGCTAAAACACAGACGCGATGATGAACCAATGAGAAAAGGTATGATTGATTAGAGGCAACAAGAGGGGAGAGATAGCCTGAAAGAATTTGAATGAGATAATAAAAATGAATTTGAAATTGCTTCTACTTTTGAATGATGCTTCTCTAAAGTAAGTTGGATAATGGAAAAGGTATTCATATGGCTAACATTACGTCATGAGATGTGAGGCTTTGTTTCTTATGTTGCTACTGATCTATGTATGTCCACTTGATAAGAACTAATCCTTTCTCTGCCCCATGCAGAGCAAGCTGAAAAATCTTCGGTTTCAAGTATTCAGGTAATTTTTCTAACTAATGTCTTGCTGATTTTTCTGTATTTTCGCTATTCTGCTCTTTTTCGGCATTGTAACAAGTTTGAATGATTGACATAGAATGCGGACTGGAGAGAGAGGATGGCTTTGCAGCATCTCAAATCTCTCTTATCAAAAGAGGCAAGGAAGATCTAACTTGTTTTTTTGTCTTTCCTTTTTTCTATCAATAATATCTTTTTGTATTCACAATTTTTATTTTTGATGAGCAATAAAAATGTAAGCTGCAGGTTATTGATGTCATTGCAGCCAACACTAATGATTTGGGGCCATTGAGCCTTGATTCCTTCAAAAAGAACAATTTGTCTGCCTCATGGAAAGTTGTTGGGCAAGAGAGTTCAAATGATGCTTCTCTTAAGGTCAGAGTGTAATGACCTAAAGTTACTGATTCATGTAGTTCTGAGTATATTTGGGTTCAAGAACTATGTTAACCAATCGTCACAATATTGAAGCATTCTTCTTTATGATTGCTTAAAGGTAATTCAAACAGCTGCAGATGTCAAGCAAGAAACACCAAGGGTAAAACATGACAATTTATCAGGTTATTAGCTGCATCTGTTGTGTTGAGCATTCATTTTAAGTCGCTCGCATGTCAATAGTCACTCAATATTTGATCTTCGGCAGATGATCACTCTGACTTCATTGATTCACCGGCCATGCTAGCACGAAGGGTAACCATCGCCTTCTTTATATTGAAATCTTCAGCAGTGTTTGTGACAGATATGGCTTGAAGCTTTGTCTTGTGAGTTATATAAATTGTAAATTTTTTGGCTTTTCTGCAGCGTCTTAGAGAGAGAAGGCGGGAAAAACGTGCAGCTGATTTGGTAAAGCAAGATGATGAAGCAACTGTCAAACTTGAAAATGCTGCAATTGAACGTTCTAAGTCAGTTGATTCCGCTGTTTTGGGGAAATACAATATATGGAGAAAAGAAAATGATGAGAACTCTGATTCCACAGTACGCTTGATGCGGGACCAAATAATCATGGCTAGAGTATATTTAAGCATTGCTGCGACGAAGAACAGGCTCGATTTGTCTCAAGAGATACAGAATAGGCTTAAAGAGAGCCAACGTGCCCTAGGAGATGCTACTGCTGATGTTGACCTATCACATAGGTGGAGAAGTCGTTCGGACATGGATGAAAATATTGGTATCGATATTGGTATTGGCTGCGGCCACGTCAATATCAGACAGTGGATAATATGTATCAATAATGCATATATTTGAGTATAAAAAATTTAAAAAATTATACGTTGATAGGGCCGTATTGACTGACATATCTATTATATTAGTCAATATTTTGGATATCGGCAGATATACCCCGATATATCCCTAATACGGTAACATATCGTTATATTTCTACGGTATTAGGGGTCCGATATCGATACTTATTAGCCAATATTATATCAATGCATTTAGAGCATGGTGCTTTTCAACTCCCTCTCTAAATATCTTCGATTTTGGGATCTTCTGCATCAATTAATGTTGCCGTTTTTGTTTTCAGTGCACCAGAGAAAATTAAAGCCATGGGTCAAATTCTTTCAAAAGCAAGAGAACAACTGTATGACTGCAAATTGGTAACTGGAAAGCTTAGAGCCATGCTACAATCAGCAGAAGAACAAGTCAGAAGCTTAAAGAAGCAGAGCACATTTCTGAGCCAATTAGCAGCGAAGACTATCCCTAATGGAATCCACTGTCTATCTATGCGCTTAACTATAGACTACTACATGCTTCCCGCCGAAAAGCGAAAATTCCCGAGGGTTGAGAATTTGGAAGATCCAAATCTTTTCCATTATGCCCTTTTCTCCGATAATGTCTTAGCTGCATCGGTGGTTGTCAATTCCACCATCATGAACGCCAAGGTATAATAGATGCCTACATCTTGTTCATCTGACCTGTGAAGCACTAGTGCTTTTAAGTTCAAATATTTAAGTAAAGAAGTTAATTTATATTTTGGTTGAGAATTTTTTCTTTTGGATAATAATTTCTCATAGGAGTTCACCTCTCTTTTGAGCCATCTATCTTCTTTTTCCATGGTGCTAATCTCCTTAAGATAGAATTGCTAGGGATGCACAGTACCTTGACCATTTATGGTGGTTTTCATAGCCCCGTTAGGATTCTCTTATTTTTGTTCTCGCATTCCCAAGTGATAGAATTTCGACCTAACAACTCAAACGGCTATAAATAAACAAATTAAAATGTAATGGATTTACTTTATAATCCTAACTGTCCAAATTGTTAGAATGAAATCATTACATTTAGGAGTATATGAGGACTCTAAAATGAAATAACTCTACCAGATTCCATTTTCATATGTGTTCCATCATTTGGTTGCGAGGCTTGTGAAAGAGCTGCAATTTTTGTTGTTGGGGAAAATGACTGGTTAAATTACCCTTCAAATTCATCTTTTTTGCTCTAGTAGGCTCAGGCATGAGGTAGTTTACCGCAATAAAGATATGTGAAAACCATGCCTCAAGTCCCAACATATGGGTAGATAAAAGATAAACGGAGATCCTTGAACATTTCTTTAGCCATTCATAAGATCTCATTTTATGGATGCAGGAACCCGAAAAACATGTATTCCATCTTGTTACCGATAAACTGAATTTCGGGGCAATGAACATGTGGTTTCTACTAAACCCTCCTGGAAAAGCTACTATTCACGTTGAGAATGTGGACGAATTCAAATGGCTGAACTCATCATACTGCCCTGTTCTCCGGCAGCTCGAGTCTGCTTCCATGAAGGAATATTATTTCAAGGCAGATCATTCAACCACTATTTCGGCTGGGGCATCTAATCTGAAGTACAGGAACCCTAAGTACCTCTCAATGCTTAACCATCTGAGATTCTATCTCCCACAAGTTTATCCCAAATTGGATAAGATCTTATTTCTCGACGATGATATCGTTGTTCAGAAGGACTTGACTGAACTGTGGTCAGTGGATCTGCATGGGAAAGTGAACGGCGCTGTCGAAACTTGTGGGGAGAGCTTTCACCGATTCGATAAATATCTCAACTTTTCTAATCCGCATATTGCGAGAAATTTTGATCCAAATGCTTGTGGATGGGCATATGGCATGAACGTTTTTGATCTTAAGGAGTGGAAAAGGAAGGATATTACTGGCATATATCACAAGTGGCAGAACATGGTGAGTAGCACGCTTTCCAATAAATTTGTCATCATTTATTACTTTATGCATTCAAATGTGCAAGTGCATTTCAGTAAACATGTTTGAGAAATTAGAAGCATACATAGGTGACTGACTAACATTTGCTTTCATAAATAATCATACCGTATTTTTTGGCTCAACTCTGCAAATTTAAATAAAATGATCTCATTACTCTTGCATACCGATAAAAATATCGGTATCAATTGTGATCTTATTAATATCGACATTATTAAAGGTACGTATCAATATCAAATAGTGTGGATGCAGAATTTTTTTTTTACGAAACTATATTGGTGTCATATTATATTCAATCATTTACTTACCCATTTGGAAAGTTTTAGTCAATTTTTGTTAGATATATTATTAATAACCTTTATATCATTGGAAAATACCTCCATTTTTTTGATCTATTATTATTTTATACATCTATAGAATATGTGTATTTAGAGTTCTTAGAAAATTTAAGGTATATTTAAATTATGGATTTGAGATTTTAAAAGAAAAGAGAAAAAAAAATTGAATTATATATATCGGCCGATATATTACGATATTTACTATGATAGATCGGGGTATTTTCTTGGTGACAGAGCCTTCCGATATTAAAATTTTCATCCATGCTCTTGCAAAACACAATCTCTTGTGGTACTTGGTGTAATGGACAAATATTGGCTTTAGTTTGTGTTTCAAATTCGAGCACTCAGTTTTTGGATATTGTTCTCTAAGCTCATCTCTCTAATGGTGGTTGTGCAGAATGAAGATAGAACTCTCTGGAAGCTTGGGACGTTGCCTCCGGGGCTGATTACGTTTTACTCGCTAACACATTCCCTTCAGAAGTCATGGCATGTGCTCGGCTTGGGCTACAACCCGAGCCTCGACAGGTCGGATATCGAGAATGCAGCCGTCGTCCACTACAATGGGAACATGAAGCCGTGGCTCGAGATTGCAATGACCAAGTACCGATCATACTGGACTAAGTACATCAAGTATGATCACCCCTACCTTCGAAACTGCAATCTTTCCGAATGAATGGTGGATAACAAGCGTCCATCAACGTGCTCACCCACGATGATCGAACAGAGGATTGTCCATTACAACCTAGTTGGCAACGATTATGGCACGAGGAATGGAGGCCGCCTCTATTTTTGTGGGCAATGCTTAATTCTTTGACGTTGTTCGGTCCAGACCAATAGGTTCTCACGGGCTCGAACAAAGTGGTGCGTGATCTAATCTGTTCTTAGCCTGTAAGAATTCCTGGGTTCGATTTTTTTTTTTTTTTTTTCAATTTGGTGACCGAGCAAAACTCGAGACCAAGTTTTAGGATGTGAATTGGAATCATAATGTATTCTTTGAACAATGCTCGAACCCCATTTGTAGAATTTGTGCTGTAAAGCATTGCTTTCTTCATTCGTTTAATAGGTCATGCTGTCGAAACATTTCATTTGTATGCATCGGTTTGATTTATCTGTTTGTTTTTGGTGTTTGGGATTGATTTCTTTTTCTTTTTCCTCGGCTTACTGTGCCTTTGATCAATTCATTCTGGTCAAAACCAGGCCATCCCACTGGCATAGTGTGATTGATTTGATATCTTATTGATTAATTTTTTAAAT
>JAODPA010068287.1:0-10270 GCA_025585075.1 Nepenthes mirabilis | reverse complement strand
ACCGTTTTTGGCCAATTCCGGTGTACCAGAATTGTTGACCGTTTTGGTCAATTCCGGAGTTCCAGAATTGTTGACCGTCCTGGCCAATTTCGGAGTTCCAGAATTGTTGACCATTTTGGTCAATTCCGGAGTTCCAGAGTTATTGACCGTCCTGGCCAATTCCGGAGTTCCAGAATTATTGACCGTCCTGGCCAATTCCGAAATTCCAGAATTGTTGACCGTCCTTGGCCAATTCTGGGAATGATTTCTGCCAGCTTTTGTCCGGATTGCAAGGCAGAAATCGACACGTGTCTTCCTTTGGTTGGGCGGAGATCCTGGTCATTAATGCGCCAGAGATCCGTCCTTTTGCAGGGCCAATTGGAGAAGCGACACGTGGCAGTCTCGACGGTGTCATTTATGAGGGGTTTCTGCGTCAGAGCCCGTCCTTTTGATGGTCAAATGAGGAAGTGACGCGTGGCGGGACTGACGGTTTCCTTTGCATGCTTGGCGCTTAAGTTTCCCGTCCGTTTTTTGAAATCAGTTACGCTTCCAGACCTTCGTCTCCTTCGTTCTTGTTTCTCAGACGCTTTTCTTCAAAAGAAACCCTAAGGCTCCTTCTGATCATGGCTTCTGTGGCTGATTTCTCATCTGATCTGAGAGAGAATGATATCAAAGCTCTGTGCGTCGAGTTTAACATTCCTAAAGAGATGGCCTGGAGGGTCCCAGGCAAGGACGACAAAGCCGTTTTTCCACCGGAGGGCCACATTACTGTTTACGAGGCTCACTTGAGGAGTGGCCTCCGTCTGCCCTTACCGGAGGAGTTGGAGTCGATCATGGCGGCTCTTCAAGTGCCCATCGCCCAGCTCCATACCAATGCGGTGAGGTATATTTGTACGTTATGTATTTTTGTCCGGAAGCTTAAACAGAAATTTAGGATGTCCGGCCTTAAGGTCGTATTTAAGGTGACCCAGGGGGTAGAGTGGATCTCATTCAGCTCCCGTACGGGAATAAAAATAAATAAGGCCATTTATGACTCCCTGAAGAATTGGAAAAACCGGTTCTTCTTTGTGAAAGTGGGAGGGGAATGCCCTATGGCGAGGAGTTGGGGCAGTGTTCCAGAGGTGCACCTTGGTGCGCCGTCTGTAACGGAGAGTGCCGCGTATGCATGGCTAACAAAGGCCATATGGTAAAATCCCGACGAGTTCAGAAGGGACTTCTTGGTCTCTCGGGAGGAGACCGAGAAGGTTGAATGGGGACCGCCGCCATCGGTTCAGAAGCCGCACCCTCTAGTTAAAATGGTGAGGCCTGAAGACTCAAGGGGCGTGATCATCCGCCCAGGGCCTTCGGAGGAAGTCACTGAGAGGGTGACTGGCACTCCCTCATCTTCCTCTTCGCAGATTGATCTTGTGGCAGTTGGGATCTGCGGCGGATCTGGCAGCACTTCTGGAGCGGAGAGGTCCGTTGAGGACAGGTCGGCGGATGCCGGAGGAGTTATTTTGACCCAACCCGCAGTGAAGGTGGTTCCAGGCGCTGCCTGGATGGAATCGGCGGAGGAGTCAGCTCGCGATGTGCCCGAGGGTTCGCGCGTTTATACTGTGGAGCCGTCGACGAGGGCTGATTCTTCAGTAGCTGCTCCAAGGGCAGCCAGGAAGAAAAGACCCGCCGCGACTACTCCAGTGGCTGCAGGAGAGGAGCCCGCCGCTGCCGTTGATGATGATGAGTTTTTGGACCGCATTTTGGATGAGGCAGCGGCGTATTCGGCGCGAGAGGGTGCTCCTGGCTCAACATCTCCGATCCCACCACCAGCTGGGCCAGGACTGGAGTCCAGACCTGTGAGGTCCTACAGGAAGACTTACGAGGTATGACCTCTGCAACTGCTCCCTTGTATTTCTTCCTTATGTTTATAAGCTCACACTTTGCTTTGGTCCTGTGCAGCCAAGAAGATTGGCCTCAGCTATCTCCCGAAAAATGGAACAGCGCGATCGCATCATTGCAGACCGGGAGGCTGAGATAGCCTGGCTAGATGCCAAGCTGGCCGCCTCAGGAGGAGAGCTCCGTGAGCAGACAGCTGCTCTTGAGGCTGTCATGGCGGGCGTGGAGACAGAGAACGCCGAGCTGAAGGCGGAGGTTGTTGAGCTGCAGGCAGAGGTTGCTTGCCTAAAGGAAGAGGATGGCCAAATGAAAGCGAGCAACAAACGCCTCGCAGATCGAGCCGCCACCGCAGAGAGGGAACTGGCTACTCGGATGAGCTTCCACGAGGTCGAGGGCGCACTACACGCCCGGCTGTTGGATGGGCTCAACATTGGACGTCACGTCGCGCGGTTGGTCGTTCCTGACTTCCCAGTGGAGTTTATTAATCAAAGGAACCGCGCGGCGCAACGTAAGGAAGATTTGGTAGGAGAGCCCCGAGACAGCCAGGGTGGTCCGCCAGCCTTGTAGCCTTTTTGTACTTCCTTTTGTTTTTTGGACCGTATGTAATTGTAACATACTTTTGTGAGCAATAAAACGGAAGTTCTTTTCAGTTTAGTGTCTACTGTCTTTTATTGCTTCGTGTATGTTTATGTCGTTGCATTGGGCGGCCAACCTGGTTGGCCGGCGACCGTTGCTTGGCTGCCTAAGGGGCTGAGCCCCCAGGCTCGGCAGGTGGTTGCATTAACCAGCCTTGCGCTGTTGTCCAAGTGGAAACTTGGGCAATTAGTGTTAGAGAAGGAACGCTTCTCGTTACTGTTTAATCACGCTATCCCTTCGTCGAGAAAGTTAGTGCGTGGAGTTGCCAACTTGGTTGGCTGGCTGCCTAAGGAGTAAGATCCTTAAGCTGAGCAGGCGGTTGTAAAAACCGGCCTGGTGGCGCCGTGCAAGTGACGACTTGGGCTGCCAGTGTTAGAGAAGAAGTGTTTCTCCCTTAGACCGTCGTTGACTGACGTTGCTGCTCTCCGAAAGGAGGTTGTCGCGTGTGCCATTCTTGCCCCCTAAGGTTTTCAGACCGCTATGGGCCACTTGGATGACCAAGGTTTAGTACGACTGCTATTGGGCCGCTCTGACGACCGAGGTTTCAGACCGCTCATGGGCTACTTGGATGACCAAGGTTTTAGACCGCTTATGGGCCACCTGGATGACCAGGGTTTCAGACCGCTCATGGGCCACCTAGATGACTAGGGTTTAAGACCGCTTATGGGCCACCTGGATGACCAGGGTTTCAGACCGCTTTTTGGGCCACCTAGATGACTAGGGTTTAACGAGAGGGTGAAGACCCTCCCGACTTAGGGGCAGTCTAGGTCGGGTGGATACCTGCAAGGCAAACACAGAATATATATGCAAGACCTAGGATCCTATATGCTAAGTAAACCTCCTCATTTTACTAAAGTAAAAACAAGCACGCGAATGAATGCACATGAGTGGGTAAGTGCGTACCTTGGTTCCCTATTGGAAGTAGCGCTTTAGGTGGGTTGCGTTCCACGTTCGTGGGACCAACTTCCCGTCCTGGTTCCGGAGCTTGTACGCTCCGTTGCGCAGGACGGCGGAGACAAGGAAAGGTCCCTCCCAGTTGGGAGAGAGCTTGTTTCGGCCGGCCAGCTTGCCTGTGGCCTCGATGCCTCGTAGGACTAAGTCCCCAACGTCGAATTGCCGGGCTTTCACCTTTTTATTGTAGTACCGGGCAATTCGGTGTTGGTACGCTGCCGCCCATATTCTGGCGGTGTTGCGGGCTTCCTCCAGCGAGTCCAAGTGCTCCCTGATTTTCTGGGAGTTGGTTCGTGGGTCGAAGGACTCCACCCTGAGACTTGGAAGCCCGATTTTGATCGGGATTACCGCTTCAGTCCTGTAACAGAGGCTGAATGGTGTCTCGCGTGTTGGTTCCTTTAGGGTTGTACGATAAGACCAGAGGACGGATGGGAGCTCGTCAGCCCAGGAGCCCCCGGCGTCCTCCAACTTAGTTTTTAACCCGTGGAGTAGCGTACGGTTTGTGACCTCCACCTACCCGTTAGCCTGGGGATATGCTACCGAAATGTGGATCAGCTTGATCCCAAGGCTGGTGCAATACTTGGTGAAGCGTTTTCCCAAAAATTGGGTCCCGTTGTCAGTCACCACAACCTCTGGGATGCCAAACCTGCAGACAATGCTCTGGCGAAGGAACTCCAGAGCATTGTGTTCTGTGATTTTCGCAAGCGGGGCAGCCTCGACCCACTTAGTGAAGTAGTCGATGCCCGCGATGATAAACTTTCTCTGCCCAGTGGCAATGGGAAATGGGCCGAGTATATCAAGCCCCCATTGCGCGAAGGGCCATGGAGCCTGAAGTGATTTCAAGTCCGCGGACGGCTGGTGGTGAAGGTTTTCATGAAGTTGGCAGTTTTCACATTTCTTCACAAACTCAAGTTCATCCTTTTTTCATCGAGGGCCAATAGTAGCCCTGTCGCATGATCTTGAAGGCCAGGTTTTTCCCGCCTACGTGTGATCCATAGATCCCGAGGTGAACCTCGCCCAGCGCGTAGTCGGCCTCCTCGGGAGATAGACAGCGGAGATACGGAGTTGAGTATCCGCGGAGATACAACCGCTCATCAACTACTGTGTACCAGCCGGCTGTCTTTTTAATTTGTTTAGCCCTTTCGGTGTTCTCTGGGAATGATCCGTCGGCCAAGTATCTAAGGTAAGGCATCATCCAATTTTTCATCTCGAAAATCTGCATTGCCTCCTGTTTCTCTATGCTCGGAGTGTTCAAGACCTCCCGCATGCCCCTCGAATATTGCTCTGGGTTCTCGGCAGCAGCTGCTCTAGCCAGTCAGTCTGCCTTCCAGTTTTCGGCTCGAGGAACGTGAGCTAGGGTCAGTCTGTTGAAACCCTGGATGGCCTTCTTTGCCTTTACTAGGTATCTGGCCAAGGAAGGGTTGTTTGCCTCGAAGCCCCCGTTAACTTGGTTGACGATTAATTCGGAGTCGCTGTGAACCGCCAACCTCTTGGCAGAGCACTCCTTTGCTAATCGCAAGCCCGCTCAGGAGGAAATTTGGCGTGGCTGACAACACTCAGAAGTGTGCTATCTACGGCAAAAGGACAACTGTCATGACCGGCGGTCCACAATAGTGACCAGCGGCGCAGAAGCCCTCGCAACGGGCATTTTGGCGCCCAAGAGTCCACCGGGGAGAGGCTATAAGAACCCTCGCAACCCGCAGAGAAGGGATCTTCTTCTTCTTCCTCTTCGATCTCTTCTTGACCTTCAGCTGGCTGAACACTGATCCTGAATCAAACTCGACCAGCTCTGAGCTTCCTTCTCCACTCAACCCCAAGAAGGGGATAAACGGGAACTGAGTACAAACTCACTTCCGCCCGCCAATAGCAAGCTCACAATCACTCATCCCGCGTCCATTCAGACTACGGGAAAGTCAGCCACCTATTGCGGTGCATTACGGAAGCCAGGCCTTCCATCACCTATTCACCGCATTCTCCATATCACCGCACAAGCATCTCTTACGCTTTCACGGCATACATCCGCGCATCGCTCTTAGCGTGCGCCATTTCCGTCAATTGCGGGAATTTGCTGACTTGAGCGTCGGAGTGGCCTCGGTGAGAGAAATCTTACCGGACCCCTGACCTCTTGTTTGTTTGTTTGTATTGTGCAGGTCCAGGTTCATAGAGATGGAGATCGGACCCTTCGCCTGACGCCGCCGCGTGCCAAGGAAATCAAAGGCTCCCTAATCCGTACGGTAACCGCGGACCCGAGATGCAACAGATTGGCAGTATTTCTCATCAGTCTAACCTTTTGTTTAGCAGGTTGATGCAGTCATTATTTGTATAGTAGCTGTTGCTTCTCCCTTTGCCCGAGTTTCTGAGTTTCAGCATCAGCTCAGGCTTTGGTTTCCCTAAATCTTCCTTGTAATCTGTGCATCATAAATTGCATATTGATAACAATGAAAGTATAGTGCTTGCATGGCTCTATTAAAATTACAGAAGCACAAATACAAGCCATACTTATATAAAAATATTTTTTAATGAAGGAAAAATCATGCGGGCTTCTTGTTGGATTTGATAACTCTTTTATGGGTCACTAACAAACAGATACGTCATTGAAAAATCACACAGATTTTGTGTGATATTCAAAATGCTGTAAATTGGTTACAACAAATCTCAAAGACGACCATTTGCCAGAGTAGTAAAATCTCGGAGAAAATCATTTTCCAGAGTAGACAAATCTTGAAGAAGACTATTTGTCGGAGTGGCAAATTTCAAAGTGACCATTTGCCGAAGAAGACAAATTTCGGAGTGACCATTTGTCTCGGAGTAGACAAATTTTGGAGTGACAATTTGTCAGATAAGGCAAATCTCGAAAAAAATCATTTGCCATAGTAGAAAAATCTGGGAGTGACCATTTGTCGGAGTAGGCAAATCTCAGAGAAGACTGTTTGCCGGAGTAGGCGAATCTCGGAGAAGACCGTTTGTCGGAGTAGGTAAATTTCGGAGAAGACTATTTTTTGGAGTGACAAATCTCGAAGTGACTATTTGTCGGAGAAGGCAAATCTCAGAGAAGACTATTTACCGGATAAGGTAAATCTTGGAGAAGACCATTTATCAGAGTAGGCAAATCTCGAAGTGATCATTTTTTGGAATAGGCGAATCTCAGAGAAGACCATTTGTTGGAGTGGCAAATCTTGGAATTACTATTTGCCGGAGAAGACCATTTGTCAGAGTAGGTAAGTCTCGGAGTGATAATTTGTCGGAATAGATAAATTTCGGAGAAGACCATTTGCCAGAATAGGCAAATCTCGGAGAAGACCATTTTTCGGAGTGGCAAATCTTGGAGTGACCATTTTCCAGAGAAGATAAATCTCGAAGAAGACCATTTATCAAAGTAGGCAAATCTCGGAATGACCATTTGTCGGAGTAGACAAATCTCGGAAAAGACCATTTGTCAGAGTAGGCAAATCTCGGAGAAGACCATTTGCCGAAATAGGTAAATCTCGGAGAAGACCGTTTGTCAGAGTAAGTAAATCTCGGAGAAAACTGTTTGTCGGAGTGGGCAAATCTCGAAGTAACCATTTGCCAGAGTGGTAAATCTTGGAGTGAAAATTCAGAGTGGCATTTGCTGGAGTGGCAAATGCCGAATGAAATTTACTGGAAAGGCCGATATGAAAAAGGCTGGATTTGAAAATACCAATATGGTTTTACCTATTTGGTTTTACTGATTTGGTTTTACCGATATGAAATGCTAAAATGTATTGGCCAAAATGGAATGGTTGAAATAGAAAAGGCCGGTATGAAAATGCCGATATGAAAAGGAAGGAATGGATTTGCCGAATGGGTATTCCAAAATTTTCCCAGAATGGATCTTCGGAATGGGATTTCTTGAAAAAAAATCCCAGAATGAAATTCTGGAATGGATAAAAAGCAGGACGGTCAGAAAGTTGGGTTGACCAAAGAGACCGGTGAAGATCGAGTATACTAGGTGATGGCCGATGACAGCTTAGCTGGAATGTTGACAGTTGACTGTGTAGAGTAGTTGATTTATTAGAATTGATAAGTTTTGTAGAGCAGGTAACTGTCATACAAAGCATGCGCTGTCTGTGCAGAAAGCAAGTTGACCTGCAAAGTATGCATGTCTGAAAAAGTGCAAAAATTGGTGAGGTCGTAGAAAAAGATAAAGTTGGTGTACCAAATTATCTGTAAGAATCAGTACAGTTGAGCAGGTGAGATTTGGAGTTAGGGTCTTTATAAGAAGCACACCAGGCGCTTCAGGAATGACTAGCAAGCAAGCAAAGAAAAAGCTAAGTGCGGAGCGGCCGCAAGTGCTGTGGTGGGCCGCAGGATAGTGGCAGTGCAACGAAGAGTGGAAAAGAGCTCTTGAAGTTTACTATTTGCTACAACATTTGTAAAATCAGTGAGCAAAGTGTACCACCAGTGAGAGAAATGTGAGAATTAAAATAGAGAGATAAGAGAGAAAGAGAGTTTCCTTACTTTGGAATTGTTTTTCTTATTCTGTCTCAGGTATGTAGCGGATGTTCTGTCTCGGAGGTTTTTGTAACCGATTTTACACAGTAAAAGCTTGTTCGAAATTTGTCCCGTGATTTTTTCCTTCAACTTGAGAAGAGTTTTACGTTAAAAATATTATGCATCTTTTTATTCCTTGTGCCCACAAAATTGGTTATTATCTACTAACGGAGGGTTCAAATTTTTTCATTGCGTCGGGTTATGTGTGAATTTAAGTGCCAAATCCTAACACTTTTGCTCAAACATCTTTATTATTTTTAGAAATTTAGTTACAAATAGCACCCAAACACCTTGGTTATATACTTTCCTCACAACAATTTGCTTTGAAAACCAGTTAGTAATGACATCCTTCAAGTTAACTTGTTTACGTCCCACTACAAATATGATGTTTGATTATTATTAACCACGGCTTCTTTGGTTATACAATCCAAAGATCCCATTACTGTTAATGTTAAACATACATCTTAGTTATATAGCATCTTTAGATAAAATGATGAATGATTATAAGAGTAAAAGAAACAAAACTAACAACTAATAATACATTCCATAACTAAAGCTATAATATATTCGAGTTTGATGAAGAGTGGACTACGATTCTGATGGGTCCAGTACAGATTTGGGCCAACACTAATGAGGTCCAACTGGCAGGCAGGCCTAGTTAGGTGACAACAATCCAAGACATTTGGGGCAAGGCCCACTCGGCACCTTTGGCACATGCACAATCGTCTTCCACCCATGTCTTTTTCGAGGCGGTTGCAGATTGACAGTGCAGGAGCCACTGACTCTAAGAATGTTAGCCAATGAGAGATGAGGTCAACTTTGACAAGCCGTGACGCCCGCCGTCCTGACAGCAGCTCGACTAATCCTAGCAAAGTCAAACTGGCCCATACTAACCACGCCCCGCGACAGTCCCTGCGCCACCATAAGATGATAGTCCCTGCGTCACCATAAGGTGACAACTGACACCGCTAGTTACCGCCAGTGCTCGGCGGCCGACGAATCCAGATAGACCATCTGTCGCAAGTTCTCGTGCTCAAGAGCCTCATTTACAGAGCTTACAAATACCTTTCCCGTCAATGGAGAAAGGGATCTCCATTTTTTGTAACTTAATCGATGACTTGAGGTTTGAGATTGATCCTAGCGCCTTGCATTTAAACAAATGAGGAGAAAGAATTAGCTTTCTTCTTTCAAAACTGGCACTTCAGCCTGGTGACCTTAGTGAACCACTCACAGTAGTGCACAAGAGGAGTATAAGCCTCATCCGAATACCATATGCACTCCTTGCATACTAGCATCAATGCATTCCCCATTACATTTATCTTCATGCTTGCCTATCCCCTTGATAATATTTCAGATTTGAGCGTCAGAGTATTTACGATGGGAGAAATTTTCGCCGTTTTTTTGCCTCTTGTTCGTAGTTTGTGGTGCATATAGCCCAAATAAATATACATGGAGACCGGACTCGATCGAAATTCACCCAAGACAAGAAATCTAAATGCTCTCTAATTCAAATACTAATCCAAACTATTTGCAAATCATTCATGAATTCCTGCTAGAATTCTTCATCAATCTCAATATAAGCCGTCAGCTTGCGGCTAGCTCGTGAGATTATTTGAAAGGGTTTTACTCGAGTAAAACCTGACACCAATATCAAGGAAATACTCCCGAAATAGTGTATGTCCAGTGAAATTTATGGGAAAAGACCTAAAACCTAACAATTTCTTGTCGAGGAATTGATTGGAAAATATCAAAAACTGTACTGGCTTGAGGTACCTACCAGCGAAAGCGACAGAATCAGGCTTCTCAGCTTCTAATGAACGCGCGAACAAACTGGCCCTCATTGACATCAGAACACCACCTAAACTCGGATCGCGACACGCATCTGCACCTCTCAAATGCATATCCGCCACCTGATCATCCGAATAAAATAAGACGGAATTTATTTTAATAATCAGCTTAGAATCTGTTTTGTTCATTTTCTGATACATAATCAATGTTTTGTCAGGGTAAAAAAGATTTGGGAAAAAACCTGAAGTGATTTGAAAGTGCCGTCGCAGCGGAAACGTAGCAGGAAGTCCGGCGACCTATTCAGGGCAACGCGATCGAAATGTTAACCTGTCGAAGAATTGGAGCGGAGAAGGTAGAGAGAAATGTGAGGATGGCAACGTAGCAATTTCAAATTTTCTCTTCAATTCCCGATCAATCATCCGCGAGTGACGTTTTCTAAACCAGTTTTTCGTTAGCCACTCATGATTGTTTTAGGGTAGATATTTTATATATATTTATAAAAAATGAATAATCAGTATCAGATTAGTCCACT
>JAODPA010068286.1:0-10271 GCA_025585075.1 Nepenthes mirabilis | reverse complement strand
TGTAATTCCACTATCCTGATTTCAACGTGCTGAAGCTTTACCAAACCCGACCTTGCCCTGCGCCTTCCATCTCCGTCGCCATCCCCTCCAAATTTCCGGTCCTTCATCTCCATTACTTCCGCTGCAACGCGCCAACCGTCAGCCCATTAATCCCAAGAGCCTACCTGGCACTGCCCACTTTTCTCCTCTATCTCGCAACCATCTCCCGTTTGTTTTCTCTTCCCTTTATTTGCCACGAAAAAGCCACGCCAAACCAGCATCCACTGTGCCGGGGCTCGTTCTTCCCGTCAACCAACTATTCCCCTTTTATTCTTTCTGCAGCACAATTCCAAGTTCGAAGCAGGTACTTTTTGATCTATTGTTTGGCAATATTGGGTCAATTTTTAGATTTCTTGTTAATAAAAGCTTTTGTTGCATATTGTTTCTCCACTGGACAATGCATAATGAGTCTTTCAACTCAGTAATGGTAGTAAGCCCTAATTTTGAGATATTTACCATCGATGCATTCTTAAAAAATTCTTTAGTGTAATTCAATTGGAATGCCATGAGTTGAGTTGAGTTGAGTTGAGTTGAGTGGTACCTAAACTATCCCTTCCGCATTATCAACCGGTTAATCCATAAATAGTCCAATAAACCGGTTAGCTATTTTCGGTAGGTTAGGTTCATGGTTTTGCAAAACCGATTCTGCGGATTTGGTGTTTAAACCCGCCTCATGGTCATGGATACCGCTACATAATACTGCTTGGGACTCGATACTATGCCATCAGGAGAGAAGATAGCTGGTCGAAAGTAGCGTTCACTGTAAACACTGCGGAGGGGCTGTTAATAGTTCAAGCAAAGATGACGGATTAAGGACTAGAAAAGCTATGATATTGCTTCCGAAGAGGCCAGGGCACAAGCTGATGACAGCCATGTACACCTGTGTTCCAGTAGGCACCCGTCTTTTTCAAGAGGATTAGCTGCATGTCGGCCCGGTCAAATACCTAGTGACAAACTCCTGTATTCCCTTTACTACGGCTTTTTTTATGAAAAGATCAAGGGATGCTTCGCAAAGACTACTCAGAGTAGGTTTCATGCTCAATATGACGAAACAAATAGCCAATCCAATAGATAGGCTATGGCTTCCTAAATTGCTATGATGATGATGATGAATCTGTTGAGTTCTTGTGTCTTGTGCAACCAATCTTGGAATAGAACGCTACAACTTCATCTAAATGATGTCCTTCTTGCTAGATACATGAGGAAGCCATATATAGAGATGCTTTTTGGCATCTCAATCATACTGGTTGAGAGTTCATTGTATGTATCATGCTATGCTAGCTGTCATGTAGTAATAGTAATAGTATTGTATTAGTAGCAGTAGTATAATTGGCTAGAGTAAGTTCGCAACTCTAATATGCTGGTCCTGTTGTTCTGGCATGAAAAGAGAGATCGTTTGTATTAACAAGGGTGAAAAACCATTCCTAGGTAACCTTGCTTTCATAACACAATTTGTTGGTTTGGATATTCATTTTAAGTGATGAAACGGGAATAGGATGAAGTATAATAAACTGAAATTCAAACTGTGAAACTTAAAAGACTGACAAGAAAAGTGTTTTGAAGATACTGAAGGAAAACAATTGGATATCCAGTGGGATAGTAAAAAGATGTGAGAAGCTATAGCTAATTGCATCTGAGAGGAGCGTATGACCAGTTAGCTTATGCACTCACCTAAGAATTAAAACCTTGCATTCAATCCTCTGCAAGATATGCAAGGACATACAAATTCCATCTTTAAAAGTGTTATCATTGATGGTTGATGTGCTCTTTTGTTTTCTTTTGACTATATATCTCATTTTAAAAGCAATTTTGTTAGTTGAGAATTTTTTTGGGAGACGTATATAGAAGTGGGGTTTAGAAAATACGACCTGCAACACAGTTTTTCCTCATGACCCACTTTCTTTCTGACCTACATTGGGTCTTCTCATATACATGAAATTCTTTCAAATAAATTTAAAAATGAAATTGAACTATAACGTCCCACATTTTGTTTATAAATTATGATGTCATTGAAATAATTTGGATTAATTTGGAAAATATTTTATAATGAAATTTGAGAGAAATTGAAATTTGAGGAATTAGGTTTAGTGTCTGAAGGACATTTGGCCCACACATGAGTGCGTTTTAGATAGAATGGCCACAACTGATGTACGCTCAAGGAACATATGTGCATGTTGGAGGCAAAATGCCCACACCTAAGGTGCACTCGAATTGCGTATATGCGTAATTGGGGCAAAATGTTGGCACTTTATGTGTACTTGATAGGCGCACGTGCGTGGTAGGGATTTTGCCTTAGCGCATGACCAGTGCATGACCAGCGCAAGACCTGCGCATGATGCACTAGCTTGCTATAAATAGGATTTTTTAGCTGATTTTGGGTCATTTTAAGCTGATTCTTGAGGGGAGAGAGAGAGAAAAGGAGAAGAGGGAAAAGTAGAAAGAGAAGGAGAAATCAAAAAGAAATTAAGCAAACTTTGGGTAAAATTAATTTAAGACAAGTGTATCTAAACTCTTTCTTTTTTATTGCTGATCTTTTTCTATTTTCTTGAGTATTTATTGTTCCAAATGCTGGTGCATGCCATAATTCTGTATATATAATGTTTATACTTCCCATACATATATTACTACTCTTATTTCATGCAATTTTTATTTAATACATGCCCTTATTTTATATAAATAGTGTTTCTAAGTTAATTTTCTGCAACGATACTCATGTATGTCCTTAAATTATGTTTAAATACCCTGCATGTTCTTGATTTTCATATATATATATTTGCATGTCTTAAGTCCTTAAGTATATGTTATGCATGCCTTAAATTTGTATTTAATTGCTCCTAAATGCTTTATATTTGATATGAAGTGATAAAATTACATTGACTACACTGATTTCTTGTAATTTCTATAATGAACAATTTTTACATGTTTGCATATTGTGTAATATAGCTTTTGAATATTTTAAAATTGTAGATTTAAGTTCCTACAAGACTTATGATGTATTACATGATATTTATTTGAAAAAATAAAGAAAACTTTACATAAGTTGAAAGATAATAATATTTTCTCCGATATAAGAAAATATAAATAATGTGTTTATATTTGTGTAGAGTTTTCTATTTGATTATGTGTAAAGAAAACTTTATTTAATTTGAAAAATAATGATATTTTTTCCGGTAAGAGAAAATATAAAGAATGTGTTCATATTTGCATAGAATTTTTCATTTGATTATGTGCAAACTATTATAGAGAATTAACGGTGATATATTATGATATGTTCCTGGTATATTATAGTGATGATTGAGATTTGAACCTATCAGTCGTGAGTTAAAAGTGGTGTTTGGCTTTATCTACAAGGTTATACATATGCCGGCTCATCTACAGGTTTTGAATAGTAGCTTATGGATTTTGGTTGTGTAGAAATATATATAACTCGAGAGTTTCGATTAGTCGTTCCTTTGTCAGTGAAGCCTCCACTGATCCTTGGTCCATAAGTTTTAGGCATGATTTTGAGTATATTTCATGTATTTGCACAATTCGATATGTTTAACATTACAATTACAGATTTGAGTATGATTATGAATTGTATATTTTATTCAAATGACCATCAGTTGAAGATTATATAATAAGTTTATGAAAGAATGTTATTGGTTTTATGGATATTTGATCATATCATATTTTAGTATGTTTTGATGTATGCATATTTACTTATGAAAATTTTATGTCTTACTGAGCAATTGACTCTTTCTTGCTTTTGTTTTGTTAGCTCTTTTCAGATTAGCGGGCTCAGATTACTTGTAGGAGTTTAGATTGAGAGTTTTGTTGTTTCGGAGAGTTAAATTAAGATTCTTAGATCAGTTTATGTATTATTATTAAGAATAATGGTTCTTGTTTTTAGTTTAATTATTTATATTTTCTTGTTGTAATTGAGGAATTTGTGATGTATTGTGTCGGTGTCCAAGTTGATTCGATTTTCTTTTCAATAGTTTGGTTGAATTGTGATTTTTGAGTATTCTAATTTTGTATGGATATTTTTCTTATGAATGGTTCGAGGGCTTATATTGTCAAGTTTGTTATCACTTTTGGGTGTGGCATTTTAGGCTCTATAATTTGACTTATCATTTCAATTTGGATTGGTTGTCGGTATTCAATTTTTAGATTTATATCTGATATTTATTTGAGATTTTATTTTGTAGGTGAATTTTTTAGTCTATAGATTTAAACTAATTTAAGTTGATAACTGGATAATACAAAATAAATTCAATTTCAGGATCTACAACGTGACATGTACTCCTTCAGTGGCTTGTTTCAAAGATGTCAAACTTTTGCATGCCTATAGTCTCTTGAAAATTAGGATATAAAAATAGGCTTTTCACAATAGTTCTCATCGAGCAAATTTTTATCACTGCTTCTATCTGTTATAAGATCATCTTTGTTGCGGAGATCTTTCTTTTTAATTATTCTCCGCAACTCTATTTGCTTTCAACTGTTTTATGTGATTTGATGCCTTCCCCCTTCTGTTTTCTGATGGTGATTCCATTTCTCAGAATTTACATTTCCCTGTAAAATTTCTGAAGGAAACTGTGGAGGCTAGGTTTATTCTTCTGTTGGTAAAGGAGTTCACATTATTGATCTTTCTGGAGTTCTCATTGGCAGGTCTGTTTATTATTAACTTTTGAAGGTGAATATTGTTATTGTATATTCTCGATCTCTGACATTGTCTTGACTAAATTTTTTTTAGAAAATGATGGTGTCCACTAGAGTAAGGGTTGTGTATTAGAGCGGAAGGCTTTGTACCCTGGTGCTTATCAAGCAGGATAATGCAACTAGTAGATATCTTCTTTTGCATTGTTTCCTGGCTTGCAGCCTTAGTCATCTTTTTTTTTAATGGTCTATAAATCTTGGATTTGTCGGCCTCCAGTTCAAACTTGGGCTTCTGTGGCTGCAATCATTTTGGATTTTGTGAAGGTTGCTGTCTTTCCTTTGTATGGAAAGTAATGTTGAAATTTTATTGGAGCATTTCCTCTAGGTGCATCTTTTTTGGGACTGAATTGTTATTTTATGCTTCTCTGTGGCCTTGCTGCGTAAGCTTTTGTTGGCATTGCTTAAATAGAGATTCAGAGCTTTTGGATGACTGCAGTTCCTGAGTTTTTCTGAACTCTGTGTTATTATTTTCGGCACGTTATCCACTCATCACTGTGATATCTATCTAATGTCTCTAATGAAATTTCTTATTTCATCTCAAGTTATGACCTTTAGCTAGCTAAATATGGGGTGACCTTATAATTGACGAATTGGCAAATGAGTTAGTTAGAGCAAGAAATATCACATTCTTTTGGCATATTAGTACCAGCAGAATGATTAGTATATGGAATGCTTCAAGAACAATTATTGATCCCTTTTAATGGACAGTCTGCAGAATGAGTGATATTTGCCTCTTGTTTTTATTGCTGGGTGACTGTTATTTTTTCACTGCTTGGAATGGAAATGTCTAAATTATTTGATGTTTGGGAGAAGTGTGGACTGGTAATATGATGAGAAAAAACATGGATCCCTTTTTAGTTTTTAGTCTTTTTCAGCATGTAATTAATGTTATGACCAAAAATTAAAGGATAAGAAAAGCAAAAAAGCTCCATAAAAACTGAACAAAAGAACACTCTGAAACAATCCAAAGTACTCCATAACTACAGAAGCAGACAGAGTAGCTGGACATGAAAGCATGAGCTACTGCCAGGATTCTGAGATTATGCTGTAGTCTCGGGCCGCTTGTTTTGACTTTTCTACTAGGTGAGAGTTCCTCTTGTGGTGTCTGTGGTTCTAAACAGAAAAATTTTAAATGAAATTTTTCTAAAGAATAATGCAGTTCAATGTAATGAATTTAACTTGTGCAAATGATAATAATTGTGTGCATGGCTACGTGATTTTTAGCATTTGTTGATTCGTTTCCTGTTATGACTTGCAGAGTGAATATTGATTTGCATGGCTCTTGTTCTAATGAAAGTTAGAATTACATCACCTCAAAATGCAATACTTCTGTCCTGAGAGAGTTTGGGACTAGGAGTGTCATTGATGAGCCTCATTGCTTGCTTTCACAATAGTGCTTTCTACTTTGGCGAGAGAATTAATACTCAGTTATGTTCATTTCAAGTAGCACGATCCCTATCGGTCAATGATTCCAAGTAAGTCAAAGATGATTTTGATGGACACTCCTGTGTGGAATTTTACGTTTAGATGCTTTGGTCAACTTACCCACTTAGTGGGAAAAGGGATTAGTTTCATTTTGTTTGCTTTGGTTTCTGTTTTTGGTCTACTTGATGGTATGTGGCTATTTCCTCTATCACAAAGTCCTGTTGGTGTCTTCTCTGCATCATGAGCCCTCAGATAATATCATGTTTTGTCTGGTGGGTTGTGATAGCAGATGAATTAGCATTTTCTTTCATCTCAACTTCTAGGAGCAAAAGAAGGGAAAAAAAAAAAGGAAAACGAAAGGAAGCTCACACATTGGTAAATTGTTTCTACTGTGTCCCATTTTATGTCGTTGGTCTCCAGGTTTCTTTCTCCAGTTCTCACGGTTATGTTTGGCCTCAAAATAACATTTTGAGCAGCATAACTTGCACTTTGTGATGCTCTAAGCACAGTGAATGTCTTTACCTTGTACCTATTATATTTTGTTATTTTAGTGCCTTCACACTTGAATTATACCAACCTGTCTATTATGATATTCTATTCCATAGTATAGTTATGTCTCATGTTTTGCATTGTTACTGCTTATAAGCTCAAATTTTTCTGTGAAAATTCCCTTCTGAATGGATATCAAAATTGGTTAATTCTCGTGTTAAAAGCAGCTGCTGAGAAAGTGACTTCTCAATTCACGTGTTTATATATTTTGGGTCATTATCCTTTACAAAGGTATTTATTTTTTTGTTATTTTTATATTTTGAATCATCGTTATTTGATAAATTATATTTATTTTCTAACTAATTTAGGAGTTGAGTGCCTATATAAGAACGGTAGTTTTCATCTTTCTATAGCTTCGATGAATAATATTATAAATATA
Source organism: Nepenthes mirabilis (assembly GCA_025585075.1). Classification (NCBI taxonomy): domain Eukaryota; kingdom Viridiplantae; phylum Streptophyta; class Magnoliopsida; order Caryophyllales; family Nepenthaceae; genus Nepenthes; species Nepenthes mirabilis. Next base: position 3,181 of record JAODPA010068286.1, on the reverse strand, counting down.
ATTGTTGCTTAATTGTTTTTCTTGTTAAACTTATCCTATATGACGTGACATATATTTAATAATTTAATAAAATGATTAAATCTTAAAATCGGTATAGTTTTGTTATATTTTATTGGAGAAGTCATTTCCTTAATGCATCCAAACTTTAATGTTAAAAATATATTTATGTAATTAAGGAATCAATCATCTTCTTGTCATAGAATAAAGAAGTGCCCATTACTTTTTTAGGATAATAAGTGGCCGTATTTTTGTTGATTTTCCATTGATTACAAATTTTAAAAAAGAACATCATCCTAAAAATTAAATGTATATCCTCCACACAAAATTTTGTTACTCTCATGAAGAAAAATATATAAAGGTAAAGGAAGAAAAATTAATTCCAGATTCTTTGAGAAAGAATACTAAGCATAAATTCACATATATTATAAATATTTAATTCCTCATTCTTGAATAGTAAGGAATCAAACTGTTTTCCATAGAAATACCGTGTATTTCAGTAATTGTGAAATAACATGATAATTTTTACGACATGTGAAATGCTTAAATCTCATAAAGTCTTACATCTCTCTCTTCCCCTTGCTGCTTCTTTCCCTCCCCTCTCGTTTTTCTTTCCCTCCCCTCTCGTTTGTCTTTTTTCCCTGCCTCCTGGCTTCAGTGTTTCCTGTTTCTTTTTCTCCCATTCTCGCTTTCTCTCTCCTTCCTTGCATCAAGTTGTAAGACAGACATAATCTGCTGCATTTTCTTGTTCACATAGGAAAATGAACTGGTCAATCAGTAGTAGTTCAGATGGCAGGGGATTGGATCCTTCCACCAGCAGTGGCGATGGTGCAACTCGACTGATCAAAACGATTCAAACCTTTCAGATCAAGCTGAACACAAGGGTTCGGGAACTAAGAAAAGATTTTCCTGTGAAATTTCTGTTCTTCTTGGTCGGCTTCTATTGTGCAACCGCGTTTGCCACTGTTATTGGGCAAACTGGTGATTGGGACATCCTGTCTGCTGCCTTGGCTGTGGCTGTGGTTGAGGGAATTGGAGCCCTCATGTATAGAGCTTCCCTTCCCTTGTTCAACCGGATTAGGGGCCTGATCATTATGTTCAATTATTGGAAGGCTGGACTCTCGCTTGGCCTTTTCCTTGATTCTTTCAAGTAAGTATTGAATTGGAAATGGCCATGAATGAAAATATTGAATTTAAACAGGCTGTATTGAGTGCTAAATTAATGTATTGCTAGTGTTAAGAGGTAATTTGTTTTTTGAGTGAGGACCTGGGCTTAATATTGGCAGATATAGAAGAAAATATCGATACAACAATATTACGATTTTATTAAGGATTAATGTCGATATTTCATTCCGTGAAACTGGCCTACAAACCTCATGTTCTTGTACTTTCTACGTTAAACGGTGACCCAATGCATAGAAACTTCAAAGTCATTATAGAACAATATTGATACAACGATATTACGATTTTATCGTGATATCAAGATGCCTAATATCGATATTTCATTCCATAAAACTGGCTTACAAACTGCATGTTCTTGTACTTCCTACATTAAACGGTGACCCAATGCATAAAACTTCTAAGTCACTATAGAACCATTTTACCATAGTTTTTACTTTCAATCGTCCATATTCTTAGTGTTTGTTTCTTGAAAACCAGATACTGAGGTTTCTATTCGGAGCTGATGTGAGAAAGACAGCAGGATCCTGATGGTGCTGCTTGAAGTTGGCAGCAGATATGGTTTACTAACTGGAGCATGAGCATGCCAACCTCGGACAATTTGTTCATGTAAGCCTTTCTTCATTTGCACACTCTTCAAGATTTGCTTTTTATGCAGAGTAGGTTTTCTTTATTGGGTATTATACAAATAATGTTTTGAGCCGGTGTCATAGTCCATTGCATCATGTTTGGTCGGGATGAATTGGGTAAGAACCAATATTATAACTTGTTTGAAAGAGAAATGATGATTGAGAATAAATAGTTTAATTTAATTAGTTATTATTAGAGAAGTGAGAATGACTACTTCAATGTATGGCGTGGTGTCTTTATTGCCAGACAAATGAGAGTATTAATTATCAGTCTCACCCGGTCTACCCTTATTTCTAACCTGCTGCCACACCCCTTCCCACATGCAAGCGCCGGCCACCTCCGCCAACCTCCTGGCACTAGCCCACCTTCATAGACCTCCATCGATGCTTGCCAGCAGGCAGGTCCTCTGCCACCATCTCCCGCCCCTCCTCAGCCTCCATGGTGTTATTCTCACCTTTTTCCAGAGGTTATATTTATTCCCCATATAAATCAAATAATGTAATATTTATTTCTACATTATTCATGGCAATGCTTATTTTATTTCAACTGTACTTTATGTCATCAACCAAACAACCTTTTAGTCTCATAGTCATGGTGGATTCCAGCAATTCATGCATGGCTGGAGGCATTATTCAAGTTTTTTTTTTAAAATTAGAAATGGCGTCCTATTATCTTTAATAAATTTGTGGTCTCTGCTGTAGCTTTTCTGCAGGCACACGATTAGTTCTCGGAGAAGATCAAATCATCAGTTTGCCACTTACCAATTACAAGTTACACCATGATGAACTCAGAAGTACTGGTCATGGTGATATGCCAAGTCAAGATCTGGAAGCATAATGCACCGATGTAACTTATATTTTTCATTGTGGACCGAGAAATTTGGAGTGGGGCGATTACAAAATGATTTAAAATTAATTTTCTGCTTGAAGAATATTACACGAAAGAAATTTGGCATATCTGACCCGATTTTGTATGGATTTAAATTTTATTTTTTGTTGTTTTTTTGGAAATAGTGCTAAATTGTATGCATTAATTATCTATGAATGACAGCCCAGTATGCATTTCTCTCTCAATTTTCCTGTACAATTATTCAGTATTATTACTTGATTGGTGACAGTCTGACAGGGCATTAACTTGATTTACAAGCTGCTAATTAAGTTATAATTAGCAAAAGCATATTCGAATTGCATGCCATTTAATACCATGTAGAGTGAAAATTTTCTCTCAGGCTCCATTTCTTAAGGGCTTCAAGAAGACCAAATTGAAGGCAATGGCACCTGGTTTTATTATTATCATCTCATCTCAGTAATTAGATTGTATTATTCTATAAATTGAAGAAATTATTTTAAAAGTAATAGACAGTAAATATTAAAAT
>JAODPA010068285.1:0-10271 GCA_025585075.1 Nepenthes mirabilis | reverse complement strand
GAGTTGGCGTTCTCGATCGTCATGAGCTTCCTTTCTACGCTAGCGCTGTTGGAGGCTTATTAGAGTCTACGTCCTTGATGAACGCTTTGGGCTTCCTTGAGTTTGCGGGCTTTTGCACCAAATGTTTTCATCTTCATCGAGATCTTTAGTCTTTGTTACGTCCGTCGACATTTGGTGACGAACGTCGTCGGGCTTTAATTGAGGACTTGCATGGCACTGAGTTTTTGAACTCTTAGAGCCATGTCCTCGGGGTTTTACTGGAGTCTTTGGTCTCTCATGGAGTCCCCAAGTCTCTTACGGAGTTCTCAAGCTTCTAAAGCTAGGCCAACCTCTCAGTTCAATTCAGCTTTTTGGGCTTCTTGTGTCGTGGACCTAAGTCCTCGAGTTTCTTGTGCTGATTTAGCTTTTTAGGCAAAATCAGCCTTGTGGGCCTTTTAAGATGCATGCCCAATTTGCAGAAATGGGTTCATTGATTGGGTCTTGGGTATACACTACCGATCACTAGCCCCCATACTAAGAGGTTTGAGATTCTCAACCTTTGGCATGTGCGACCCTAGAATTAACTTGATCTTTAAGAACATCCCTTCTTGTCCGCGGTTTAATGCTTCAATTTTCAAGAACAAGCTTTCCAAGTGTCCACGTACTTTACCTAGATGGCTCAGTCAGAGTCTACCTGATGAAGCGATCATAACTTGATGATTGAGGAAAGCATCCGAGGACAATGATAGAACCAATGATCTACACAGGCGTTGTCTGCGGACCTTCATCTCGGGTTTGAGGGGCTACGTCGTGCTGTCATTTGGCACATTAAAGGCGCACCATCATGGTGCATTAAATGCTCATTAATTGCGGCCTTGGGAAGGGAAAGGCCAACATTACCAATTTCCCATGGGGGTGTTGACACGTGGCAAGACATTTAATGAGGCACATCTTTTAAATTTTGCTTGTCGTTTTAGTCTTCCCTTCCTTTGCCATTCTCATTTGTGCTTTCAAAATTTTCAAGAGCTCAAAATTTCTTTGTAACTTTCACGCTTTCTCTAGTGATTTCTACCTCATCCTTCTTCAATTTCTCAGACATCCTAATGGCTCATGGAGTAAAAGACTTTGCTTTCTCGCTGATTTTTGCTAATCTTAAAACCATTTGAGCACGGTATAGGATTCCAAACTTGATAGGCAAGGTGGTTTCTGACGCCTACGAGAGGGTTTGCAATCCTCCTGACGGTTTTATTACCATCTACGAAGTCCATCTCAAAGGTGGTCTTCTATATCCCATGCCCTTGGAGTTTTTTGAGTTGATGAGAGACCTCCAAGTCCCTATGGTCAGACTTCAACCTAATACCGTTAGGTATTTGGTCTCGCTTTTTATCTTCGCTTGTTGTCACCCTAGGATCTTTGATGCTGTGGCCTTGAAGGCCATTATGAGGTTCAGCCATGGGCAGGATTGGATCGTAATCACTTCTCGCCCTAAATTCCTTGCCATCAGTGGTGAAGATCTTGATTCCACTAAGCGGTGGAAGGACAAATTCTTTTTCTTTGGCGTATGTGAGAATTAGGCGATCCCCAATGAGTGGGGCAACGTGGAGTCTAAGTTTTGCAAGGACGCCACGACTGAGGAAAAGGTTGCTACGAAGGACTTTATGGACTTGTTGCTGGCCAACCTTAGTTCTTTTAATAAGAACAAGAAGAATAGGTGGTTAAGGTCCGAGTCCATGAAAAAGGCTAAGTGGGAGCCCAATTTGAGGACTTTGGCATCCCTTCTGCTCCTTCAGAAAAGAAGAAGAAGAAGAAGAGTAGAGTTCTGATGATTAAGGAACCGTCCAAGCAGACAAAGAAGAGCCGCCGGATGAAGACATTAAAGCGTCCTACAGTGATCATTGAGTATCCTTCCTCTTTCGATGACGACTCAGCTCTTACTGAGCGGTTGATAAGGAAGAAGAGGCTCATCCCATGAGCTGAAGGCGTCGGGCCATCAGTTGTTATGGAGCCTATGGAGCAGCCCTCCGAGGTCATAGGCCTGTCTATGAAACCTTCAGTTGCCCCTCCTCTTCTTTATAAGCCTGTGCTTGATATTCCTATCGTTTTCACTAGAAAGGCCTTGGGTTGGATTGACAATCCATCCGAGGACATTATTGAGGGTCAGGTAGAGGAGGAGATTGAGACGATTAGGCCGAGAAAGCAGTGATGATGACTTCGACGATTGCTAAGACTACTGAGGCCGAGGAAAGCTTGGCCACGGAGTTGCCCACTGGCGAGACTGCTGAGTTCCCTTACCTTACTATCCAAGTCTTCAGTCTAGTTGAGTTCCACCTGAGGTCCATGACGAAGCCCTGGTCGAGGACGTCGTTGGGACTTTACACGTTGTGGAAGCGGAATTTGGGGCTACGGACCATCTTATAGCGGCCGAGCTCCCAGCCCTTGGTCCTGTTGAAGTTGTCCCTGCAATCAAGGCCAAGGCTGAGGTTTCTGTGGTGCATGAGGCAGTTGCAATTGGGCCAGCTGAGTCCAAGGCCCCCCAAAGGGGGGAGTTCAACTAGGAGCTCACTCATCTCGAAGGTATTCCTCTACTATCTTTCAGGCTTTTGTTCATTTCCTTCTGTGCCTTAATGACACACTTTTTTTTTGCAACTTCATGAGCTGGCTGGTAGTCTTGGTCTAATCATTGGTGATGCCGCCTAGACTTGTGCAAAGCTAGAGACTCTTAAAGCCTCAGAGGAATGCGTCAAAAGTCTTGAGCTCGAGCTTACCGAAGCAAAGAGTAGAATTTCTTCTCTTAAGGATTCGCTGAGGGCCGGAGAACAGCTGCACGCCTCCGTTGTCGAGTTTCTGAGGGCTCAGGAGCAATTGAATACCTCTCTCCGAGACAGGAATCTCTAGCTGGAAAGGGAGCTCATGACCTCGCTGAAGCTTGAGGACATCAGACCGACTCTGGAGCGCAAGTACTAGGACGCCATCAAGATGTGCCACCGTGTCATGAAGATTTTGGTCCCGAGGTTTTCTACTGGTGTTTTCTATCCAAGGAAATCCAATGCTCAAAGCAAGACTGACCTGGTTGGCCTCCCAGCACGAAGTAGGACTCCAAACCCTTCTCGGCCTAGGCCCTCTAGTCAGTCTGAACCTTTAAGGCAGCCAAGATCGTTGAACCAGCCAGAGGCCTCGGGATAGTTTTGTATATTTTCCTTTACTGTACATTAGTGTTGTACATAATATATATATATAAATGAAATCCACCATTTTCTTTACAGTGCAACCACTTTCATTTTTACTTAGATCACTTTTGTGTTTGGTTCTTTGTAAGACTTGTGCCCTTAGAAAAAAATTTTCTTTTATGAACCATACGTCCGAGCCTTTTGGCCATTGTTGGCTAAAAATTTTACCTCTAGGGTCTTTGCATACTTGTTTTTTTCTAAGCCCCCTAAATTTTTAAGTCCAGCATCTTGCGGATTGTTTGGTATCATTGTCAAGTTTTTGAGTATGATCTCTTAATGGGCCGGTCGAACTTGGCCAAGTTTTTGAGCACAACCTCTTTATGGGCTACTCGGACTTGGCCGAGTTTTTAGGCAAGTGGAAGGGATCCTTTCACTTGATTTAGGGGCAGCCTAGGTCTTATAGATTGATGAGATGATATGCAAACACTCGGAATGAATGCAAAATAGTTAAGTAAATAAGAATTTTACTTCATTAATAAAATATGTTACAAGCATATCAAATGATGTATGTAATCGACTATACCTGTGTGCTATGTATATTTACTGGTAGTATTTCTTAAGGTGAGCTGCGTTCCACGTTCGAGGGACCAGCTTTCTCTCTTGGGTTCATACCTCATATGCCCCATTCTTGAGGATGGCGGAGATCAGGAACGGCCCCTCCTAATTTAGAGAGAGCTTTTTCCGACCGGTATTTTTACTAGTGGCTTCAATGCTTCTCAACACTAAGTCTCCTACCTCGAATTGACACACTTTTACCCTCTTATTATAATACCGGGCTACCCTCTACTAGTACGTCGCTGTGCTTAGCTTTGCTACGTCTTGGGCTTCCTCAAACAGGTCAAGGTTCTCCCGGAATCTTTGTATATTATTCTGTGAATTGAAGCACTCTATTCGAAGGCTGGGCAGCCCAATTTTCATTGGTTCGACTGCCTCGACCCCGTAATACAGGCTAAAGGGAGTCTCGCGTGTTGGCTCCCTTGGTGTTGTCCTATACGACCACAGCACTAGTGGCAACTTGTCAACCCATTAGCCCCCAACATGCTCCAACTTCGTTTTTAGTCCGTGCAGTATGGTGCTGTTCGTGACCTCCACTTGCCCATTGCACTGTGGGTACGTGACTAATGTATGCACCAACCTTATTTTTAGATTGTTGTAATACTTGGTGAACATCTTTCTAGAGAATTGGGTCCCATTATCAGTCATGATACATTTTGGAATCTTGAACCTGTGCACGATATTCTATCTGACGAAATCTGTCATGTTCTACTCAATTATGCGAGCTAATGGCGTAGACTCAACCTATTTGGTGAAGTAGTTGATTCCGTCAATCAAAAATGTTTTCTGTATGGACGCTGTTGATAGTGGTCGAAGTATGTCCTGCCCCCATTGTGCAAATAGCCATGATGACTGTAGAGCTCTGAATTTCGTGTGTGGCTGGTGAGTAAGGTTGTTGTGGACTTGACAGTTTTTGTATTTTTGTACGAAGTCCATGGCATTGTACTTTATGGTTGGTAAGTAGTATCCTTACCTCATCGGTTTGAAGGCGAAGTTCTTACCCCCAATGTGGTATCCACAAATTCCAACATGTATTTTTCCGAGGGCATAGTCTGCCACTTTAAGAGTGAGGTATCGTAGATAAGGGGCAGAGAATCCTCATCGATACAACCAGCCGTCTATGATAGTGTACCACCCTGTTGTCTTCTTCACCTTCTTGGCTTCCTTTACGTCTTCAGGTAATGTCTCGTCGGATAAATACCTTAAGTAAGGGGGTCATCCAATTATTGGTATCAGATATCTGCATCACATTTGGGTCGAAATCCTCCATGCTGGATTTATTGAGGACCTCACGCATTCCTCGGGCATATTGCTCTAGGTCTCCCGAGGTTGCTACTTTCGCGAACTAATCGGCTTTTTCGTTCTCCTCTCTTAGGATATGGACAATTTCTACCCTTGCAAAAGCCAAGACTAATCCATGGACTTTTGAGAGGTATTTGCATAGTTGTAGGCTATTTGTCTCAAATTTTCTCAGACTTGATTGACGACTAACTCAAACTTACTGTAGACATTCAGATCCTTGGGCGAGCACTCCTTTGCCAATCGTAGTCCCACAACTAAGGCTTCGTACTCTATGACGTTGTTAGTAGTTGGGAACCTGAGAACCATCGAGTACTCTATCTTTGATCCCTCGAGTATCCTCAGCACAATACTTGCCCCACAACTATCCTTCATGGAAGAGCCATCCACATGCAGAGTCCAAATTGCCGGACTGTGTGATCCTTCAACATCACAAGTGTCCGAGGCCTCAAGAGTTGGGCTCGTAGTTTCGAGAATAAAGTCTGCCAAGGTTTGATCTTTTAATGCCGGCCTCGGGCAAAATTCTATATCAAATTCTCCCAACTCAATGGCCCACTTAATCAATCATCCTGACATTTCTAACTTCTATAGAATCGCTCTCAAGTACTGGTCGGTCAAGACGATCACTTTGTATACTTGGAAATATGGTCTCAATTTTCGGATGGAATACATGAGTGCCAGAGCCGTCTTTTCTGCATGAGAGTACATTGTCTCAACATTAGCCAAGATCTTACTGATGTAGTACACAGACTATTGCCTATCGCACTGTTGCCGAATTAAGGCTAAGCTTAAGGTTGTCTTCGACACAGTAAGGTACAAGTACAACTCCTCACCTAGTTGGAGAGAAATCAATAGATGGGGGTTTGAAAGGTACCCCTTGAATCTTCGGAAGCCTTCTTCGTAATCAGCCGTCCATTGAAAACCGTTAATCTTTGTCCCTCTCAGGGCCTTGAAAAATGGTATATACTTCCCGGTCGACTTGGCCAAGAAGCGAGACAATGCTGCCAGCCTCTCAGTAAGCTTCGGATCTCCATCATAGTTTGAGAGGATTTCATATAAAGGATGGCCTTGATCTTTTCTAGGTTTGCCTCGATCTCCTGGCGTGAAACAATGTAACCCAATAGCTTTCCTAATGTCACTCTGAATGTACACTTAGCTGGATTAAGTTTCATTTGGTGAGTTCTTAGGACACTGAAGGTTTCGTCCGGGTCTTGGATGTGGTGGTCTATTATTTTACTTTTAACGAGCATGTCATCCACATCCACGTTTCTTCCGATCTGGCTTTCAAATATTTTATTTATGAGCCTCTGGTAAGTACCACCAACGCTCTTGAGGTTGAAGGGTATGACTTTGTAACAGCACGGCCCTTGGTCCGTCATGAACGATGTGTGCTCCTCGTCGTCAGGGCTCATCCTTATTTAGTTGTAACCCGAGTTCGTGTCCATGAAACTTAGGAGCTAATGTTCGGACAAAGAGTCTACAAGTGAATCGATCATTGGAAGTGAAAAGTTATCCTTTGGGTATATTTTATTAACGTCTGTAAAGTCCACGCATATCCTTCACTTTCCGTTATTCTTCTTGACCATCACGACGTTGGACAGTCAATCTGGATATTGCACCTCCTGTGTGAATCCGGCGTCCAAGAGTTTCTTTACTTATTCCTGGACAGCCACCAGCTTTTCTACTTAATAATTTCTTCTCTTTTGCCGGACGGGCTTATGATTAGGATTTAGGCCTAATTTATAGACCATTACTCCAGTCGATTTCTTTAGCATGTCACTCGGCATCCAGGCAAAGATATCCGAATTTTTTTGTAGGAAGCTGATGAGCTGGTTTTGAAAAAGTTGAGGTAGTGAACTTCTTATTTGGACGGTCTTTTCAGGATCTCTGGACTCCAAAGGGACTTGGTTGATGGCGTCTCAAGACTCTGCCTGCTATAATATCGTTTCGTCAGGAAAGTTTAAGTCTTCAATGGGTTGAGGAAGAGGTATTTGTATGACTTGAGATAGATAGCATGTTTGTCTGGCAGTTTGATCTCCGAGGACTTTTCAAATTCTATACAACGTAGGGAACTTCATTTTTAAATGTAGGATTGAGGTTACGGCTTGGAAGGTAGCTAGGTAAGGACGTCTAAGGATAGCATTGTAGATGGACAGGAGGTCTACTACCAAGAACAAGAGGGTCTTGGTCACTGTCTTCGGATAGGTCCCTAGCGTGACCTCAAGTTGGATGACTCCTTGTACTGGCACTTGCTCATTGTCCAGTTTGTAGAGAGGTCCTTCAGTAGCCTTCATCTGTCTTCTCTTGAGTCATAATTTAAAACAGGTATTAAGGTAAAGCAAATTCCTGAAATTTTTATTATTAATGAACACTCATTTTATCTGGTAGTCTAATACTTCGTTAGAAACGAGTGTGGTTACAACCACAGAGTCGGAATAGGGGGATATTACATGGGCCAAATCTTCGTTACTAAAATTAATGACATCATCCCTAGATTCCACCAAAGGCTTCTCTTGTTCCGCCACTGGATCCTCCCAGGTGCCTCTTCTAGCTAGACGAGTCGATATCATGTCGACGACTCCCACGACCACTCGATTCCACGAATGGTCAGTCTCACTGTCTTCCACTGTTCTTGAAGTTTGTCCGGGTCTTTACAGAAAACAGTTAAGGTGACCTCTCTTGATGAGCTCCTCTATCTCTTTTTGTAGCACCCTGCAGTCTTCGGTACCGTGTCCTCCGCAGTGATGGTAGTGGCAATATTTAGACTGATCACCACCTTCGGGATTCTTCAATACTTTGGACCACTTTAAGAATTTTTTATTTCGAATCTGTATCAAGATATTGGTACGTAAGTTGTTCAAGAGAGTCAGGTTTAAGGGCCTGTACTCTCTATAAACGGTCTGCTTGGATCTCTACTACTTCTTGGGTGCCCGGGAGCCTTGTTGGTTTTCGTGTTTCCTTTTTCCCTCTACTGTTTTCAGGGTGAAGCTTTCCACCTGGACGAACCTCTTCACGTTTTTGGGTTCTTCGGCCGCTATGTACGCTCATGCCATGGCCTCAGCCTCTGCGAATATCTAGGGCCATTTGTGAATGAGGTGCTTAAAGAAAACTCATTCTTCTAACGCAGATAGGAAGGTGTTCAGCTTCACCCCATCTGTAAGCTTCGGGATCTATCGGGCCTCTGCAATGAATCAGGCCAAAAATCCTCTTAAGCTCTCCCCGACCCTTGCTTCATGTGAGTAAGGTGTCACGGCTACTTCTTAATCCTCCTACTGGAGGCAAACTGCGAGAGAAAACTGTCTGCCAGCACACTAAATGATCGAATTGAATTTGCACACAATTCATAGAACCATATCCTCACATCTTCTTTTAGTGTCAATGGAAAGTACTGACGTATCACCATCTTATCGAAACCCTGAAGGTTTAGATGCTCGCGGAAGTGGTCGAGATGATCCATTAGATCAGCGCTTCCATCGTACACATCAAGGTTTGGCATCTTGAACATTGGGGGGGAGTGGCCTCATCCGGATCTCCATTGTAAATGGAGATTGATGTAGGTCCTCGACCCTCCTCCATTGTCTCCGCTAAAGACTCGCTGAAAGACCTTCTCCAACTTCTCCTCCACATGGGGTGGAGCCGCCACTTTCCTCTCGTTCAGGTAGTTCCTTAACTCGTAGGGGTCTTGGGCAGCCTGCAGCTCTGGCAGGCTCCTACCCCCAAGAGGAATCTCGTCACGAGGAGGCACCTCTTGCATGAGGTGCTCTCGCAAAGAGCAAGAATTTCTCCTCTCTGGGCTCTCCTCCTGAACCCGAGGACCCAAGTGACCTTTAAGTTGCTGTGGGACTCTACTGTTTGAGACAACTTATGACATCGGGTCCTCATGCTGGCTTGCTTGCTTCGTGGGGTGCTTCTTTCCCTTACCCTTGTTCTGGAACGTCGTGGTCTGGGAGGCCTTGGAGGGCACCCCCTTTTGTCGCTCGTCCATTTTCGAACAAAACATCCGGACAGTCTTGGTAACATTATCCATTATCACTGCAAGCGCTCGAACATAGGAGTTAGAATGTTCTTCTATCCAAACGCTCGCAGTAGAGCCATTGCCATAAGAAGCGGCTTCTCTTACTATGCACTTGTTTGTCCTCTTGTGTTCACAATTTTTTTAATTTTTAACTTCTCAGAAAATGTGTTAACCTGACTTTTTACCGGTTTCCATAGATGGCGCCAAATATTGCGTCCTTGGATTCTGATTTTAATATGGACGAGGACCCAAAAGCTGAACAACACCAATATAGAGTATGAGTAGAAGGGAGAGAGAGAGACGGTGACACTTGTAGTTTTACGTGGAAAGCCCTCTTCTAAATGAGAAGGAAAAATCACGAGACTTTGAGTTCAAAAATGATTTCACTATTCAAGTATTTGAGTACAAATGGTGAAAAACAAAGTGTACGGTAAATTTTAAGGATCACTCTTATAAATACAAGTGTTCTCTCAGATGGAAGTGTAAGTAGCCTACTTTTTCTCTCTCTATAGGAGTAAATACAAGTGAAGTAAATTTGGGATCCTTTGTTTGGTATACAATGAAGGCTTATATAATGGTAGCATCCTCCTGCATGGAGCGGCCACGTGGAGGTGGCATGTGTAGAGAAATCTGCCACCAACTCTACAAATCTATCTTGTTGTGTCAGAAAGATTACACCCATATGGGCTGACTTTGTGAGACGTCACTTCAGCAGTGATCATACCTATCCTGTAGGCCATCATTGCCATTGAAGGTCGCGTGTTATAGAGATTACGTGTGCCTTGTGAAAATCAATAATCTGAGTTGGTATTCTCGATCTTCCTGAGCTTCCTTTTTGCACTAGTGCCGTTAGAGGCTACTCAGAGTTTGCATCCTCGATGAATGCTTTGGGCTCCCACGAGTCTATGGGTATTTGCACTAAATGTTCTCGTCTTCATCGAGGTCTTTAGTCTCTGTTATGTCCGCGGACGTTTGGTGACAAACTTCCTTGGGCTTCAACTAAAAACTTGCGTAGCACCGAGTCTTCGGGCTATTAGAGTCATATCCTTTGTGCTATGTCCTCGGGGTTTTACTGGGGTCTTTGGTCTCTCACGGAATCTTCGAGTCTCTTACGGAGTCCTCGAGAATCTTACGGAGTCCTCAAACTTCCAAAACTAGACCAACATCTCAGACCAATTCAGCTCTTTGGGCTTCTT
>JAODPA010068284.1:0-10271 GCA_025585075.1 Nepenthes mirabilis | reverse complement strand
CTTCGGACCTCTCCTTCATGTTCTCTCTCTTCCTTCCTCTTCCCCCTCACCTCTCTCTCTCCTCCTGCTCCACTTCGTGTGAAAATGGCAAAAAAAAGGGAGCAGATACACCTTATAATCACTCCGGTGCTCGAGCGTTGGTCAAGCGCCACTCCGACGCAGGTGTTCTAGAATCCGCATTTGAGTGTGCATCAAGCCCTTGTCGAGTGTGACCATTCTGAAAATTGCACCCTCCGGTGTGCCTAGGGCGTGCCTCGGACATGACCATTTTGCCAAATGCGCCCTAGGCGCGCCTCGAGCACAATTTAGGCGCCGAGCCTCCCACATCCATATATGCCTCCGATGCTTAATTTCCCATGTACTTTAAGCCTATTTTGATTATATTAACTTAATTACTTCTAATCATAACATTCTGAAAATCGAAACCTCACACGTTGGCCTCTGGCTTCCACTTCAGAGGTAACTATGCAATATTTTGGTATGTTTGGAGATTCCTGTGGCTTGCCTATACTCAGATGTTGTTCATCATCTTGTGACACTGTTTGCCTTCTTTCACACTAGGAGGCTCACTTTGGATGCCTAGACCTTGAAGGTTCTTCTTCAAAACATAACCTATGAGTTCCGAACGAGTGGGGTAAAGTCAACATTTTCTATGCTGGGGATCTCACACCAAACGAGGCGTATATGGGCAGACCATTGATGATGCTGGTCAAAAAGCATGCCAACATCCTTTGCCTTGTCGAGGACTGGGTTTCCCATCGAGCCCTAGAGGCAGGATTGGAAGAGGTTTTGTGGGAGGAGGGCTGCTCCTCTGGCCCAAGGGCTCCTTTGCCGCTGACTCCATCCGAGAGGTGCCGACAAACTGATATGAGGGGGCATGCGTCCTCTTCCAGAAGGCCATTGAGGAGGTTGGGCATAGGGATGAGGTACTAAGAGCTCTCAGAAGCCCACGCTCGGGCGCTGGATTAAATCGCTTTGCTCGAGGACAAGCTCATCATAAGAGCTTGTGGAACTTTGTTGCTAGAATGCCCGGCTTAGAGGCAAGCCTTGACCCTTTGCACTTCCCAGGAATGGTCAGGGATCAACATCGGGTGGTTCAAGTAGCTCGAGGTCCTAGGTTGGTCACCGCCTTTGTCTATTTAAACGTTGGGCCTCCTTGCCTTTTCACTCTTTCCTCTTGCCTTCGAATGCCTTTGCCTTCTACTCCCCTAACCTTTTTTCCGCAATTCAAAGAGTACCCTTCAAGCTTTTCATCCAATGCCTTTAAGGAAGTTGACTCGATTCAGTCCATCCTTACCTTTGGCGACATTATGGCTCTGTTTGCTCGATACAAGATTTTGAGCAACATGGTTTATCTTCTGCCTGGCAAAGCTGGCCGGGTGTGCGTCCCTTCGGAGAAGTTCATCACCATCTACAAGGCCCATTTGAAGGGTGGACTTCGCTTTCCTATGGTGTTGGAGCTGTACTGGATCCTGTCAGCTATGGTCCCTATGGCAAAGCTTTAACCCAACATCGTGCATTACTTGGTCTCCATATGAGTCTTTCCTCGTTACTATGGACACAAGTACAGCATTAGGTTAGTGAAAGTGATCTTCTGCTTTAACTAGGATGCGGATTGGATATTGATGTCCCCGCGTCCAGAGTTCCACTTTCATGGGACAAACTTAGACTCCAGCAAGCATTGGAAGGACAAATTTTTTACTTGGCAGTTCATTCAGAGTGGGCCATTCTGAATGCGTGGGACTTCGTGTAGGCCTACCTCACCAACTATTTGGGAGAGTAGGAGAAAGAGAGGGAGAAGCTACTGATCGACCTCATCCGGGAGCACGCTGACACATTCTAGGAGAGGGATCAATGGTTGATCGTTGAGGACTTTACTGGGGCCAACTGGGAAGCTGATATGGCCCCTACGGCATTTGCTGGACTCAAGGAGAAGCTAGGGTAGCTAGTCATATGCGAACCTTCCCGCAACTTAGTCAGGCAGCGGAATTCTCCATCCGACTCCTCTATGAGTGAGGACCAGGCTGCTTTGAAGAGATTGACGCATGTTGGCAGCTCTTCGCGGAGGAGGGCTCTGGCCCTTTCTGAGTTGTCGGGCCACCTGCCTGAGGTCGTCGCACCGGCGGTGGGCAGCGAGCCTTCGACACCATCTGTCTAGCAGCTGAGGACCAGAGGGCTGATGCTGAGTCTGTACCTATCCCTGTGGCTACATTGGCTCAGTTCAGAGTCCCTATGGTGGCTTACTCTCCTGAAAAGGAGTCCATTTTAGGCATTCCCGATGATGTCGCTGAGGAAGTCCCCCTTGAGGACTGGCTGGCTGAGGCCCAGTCAAGGAGGTAGGTGAGGGTGACAAGGTGGAAGGAGTTGGGGAGGTTACTGAAACGACAGCCGGGATATTTGAGACTGCCGCCAAGACCAAGGAAGCTGGGCTGACTGCTGGGGTTGTTGAGGTGGTGGAGACCGTAGATGCATCTCGCGTAGGGTCTCTGGAGTTTGAGGTCGTGGGGATTGTTGCTGCCGCAGGTCCCGCTGAGGAGCTCAGCCTCGGACCCTCGATGCCTAAGGTCTGAGAGGGCAAAGGGGACGGAGACGTCATAAACCTGGAGCCCTCGTCTATCTCAAAGCTCAAGATCTTCCCAGATCCGTCAAGGCCGAGGGAGATGCCTTTCCTTGAGGTATGATCTTGTCGCCTCCCTGGACTTGTTTTCCTTACCGCCTTCACTTTAATGGAGTTCTTATTTCTTCTTTGGTCCTTATCAAAGGTTGACGCTGCTACGCTTGTTTGAGACAGGCTTGGTCCAATGGGAAAACTTGATCTGTTAGTGCAATGAGGAGATTTCCCATCTAGATCAAACTCTCGTCGACCGAAGCATTCTCAAGGAAATGGACGGCCACCTAAATGCTGCCCTTGCTAAGGCTTGGGGTGGTTAGGAAGAGGTTTCCAGCCTTAGGTGGGAGCTGTCCGCCCGAAGGAAAGATCTCAGGCCCTAGACGAGAATGCTTCACTTAGGAATGAGTCGTAGGTGGCTACCCGACATCTTTTTGAACTCTAGAACCAAAGCACCAAGACTAAGGCGGATCTGTGAGCCCGGCTTAGTCTAGGGGAGATTGACAATGCGCTGAATGCCAAATTTTGGGATGGCATTTCCCTCTGCTGCTAGATTGCATCCTTGGTGGCTCCTGACATCTCCACAAGCTTTTTTGAACCGAGGAATGGCTGTGTTCGAGATCGATCTCTTCTAACTAATTTCTCAGAGGGAGGGGAACCCTCCCAGCCTTAGGATAGCCATTCTTCTCTTGTACATTGTGACTATTCGTAATGAAATCAATTGATTGATTTTTTTATCTAAACTATTGTTCGCTTGTACCTTCGTGTGGATGCCTTTTTGTTGATTCTGTAATCCTTGCCAACTAGGCTTTGCATCCATCATAGCTAGTCTTTTTCCCCAAGTGGTGAAGTTATCGTCACTGGACTTACTTTGGGGGTGTTATCCTGGTAGTGCTTGTTCCCTTGGGAGAATGTTGTGACACTTCAACGTGCTCTTTCCTTTGAGAAGATGTCGTTGCATTCCTTCAGGTGAGCCTCACTTGGGCAGACTGGGTTTCATGGTCATAGCCGTTAGACTCTAGCAGAGTGCAGGCCGTTGCCTGCATGTTGCCTTATCGACACTCAATCCTGTTAGAAGACTTTATAGCTCACACGTGTCTAGTTCTAGTTTGCCGACCATTGTCAGCTGATGGTACTCATCCCTTCGAGATGGAGTTATTGCACGCATGCTTCTTGAAATCCCCTAAGTTTTTAATGGCAGTCCGTCGGGGGGTCCGATGCTTGGTCTGAGAACCCTTAGGCTACGATATTTGGCCTCATATGGGCCACTCGGTTACTGGAACTGAGGTTCAAGTTTGGCCTCAAATGGTTGCTCGGCTTGGGGCTGAGATTTTTTAACCACCAGTAGGTCATGAAGCAGGCGAGGATGAGTCCCACCTGACTTAGGGGCAATCTAGGTTATGGCTTTTCGTTCTGACAAGTAAATCATCGGATGCATAGTTATGTATGAATAAACAAAAATTTCAATAATTATAATGTGGTACATTTTACAAGCATTCCAGATGATATTTGTTGACCTTTCCTGGGCTCGGCGTTGGCTTATTGGTAGTACCTCTTGAGGTGGGCGGCGTTCCATGTCCTTGGAACCAATTTGCCATCCTGGGTATGTAATTTGTATACATCGTTTTGAAAGATAACTGAGACAAGAAACAGTCTCTTCTAGTTTGGAGAGAGCTTATTCCTACTAGTACTTTTACCTGTTGACTCTACGCTCTATAGGACAAGGTCCCCCACATCAAATTAGCAGCCTCTTTAAGCAAGTCAAGGTGCTCCCTGAACCTCTAAGAATTGCTGAGGGGGTCAAAACTCTCGACCCGAAAGTTAGGCAGACTGACTTCCACCGGGACGACTACCTTAGTGCCAAAGCATAGTCTGAAAGGGGTTTCGTGGGTCGGTTCTATCGGGGTGGTCCTGTATGACCACAAGATGGATGGCAGCTCATCGGCCCAGGAGCCCCCAGCATTCAGTTTGTGATTTCTACCTGTTCGTTAACTTGTGGGTAGGTGACGGAAGTGTGGACTAACCTTATTTGCAAGCTTATGAAGTACTTGGTGAATCATTTACCAGTAAATTAGGTTCTATTGTTGGTCATAATAACCTCAGGAACCTCGAACCAACAAACCATGCTCTAGCGAATGAACTTTGTCTTGTTCTGTTTGATCATCCGCGCTAGCGGAGATACTTCCATCCACTTAGTGAAGTAGTCGATACTACTATGATAAACTTTCTTTTCCCAGAAGCTATGGGTTGAGGTCCGAGTATGTCAAGCATCCACTATGTGAACGACTACGGTGACCGAAGGGCTTGCAGTTCTATATATGGATGGTGACGTATGCTCCCATGGATCTGACAGTTTTACATTTCTTCACGAACTTTCTGGCATCCTGTTTCATTGAGGGCCAATGAAAACCTTACCTCATAACTTTGAAGATAAGATTCTTACCTCTTATAGACGAGCGGCAGACGCCGAGGTGTATCTCACCCGGCGCGTAATTGGCCTCTTCCGACATGAGGCACATCATGTAAGGGATTGAGTACTCTCAACGGTACTACCTTCCGTCCACGAGAGTATACTAGCCTACTGTCTTCCTTACATGCTGGGCCTCATCAAGGTTCTCCGACAAGGTACCATCGGTCAGATACCTCCAATATGGGGTCATCCATTCATTGTCATAAGCCACTTATAGCACCTCATGCTCGGGGCCATCGATACTTGGCACAGCTAGGACTTTCCGCATATCTCTAGAATACTACTTCAGGTGGCCAGTTGCTGTTGCCATTTCTAGCTAGTCGGCCTTTCAATTTTCCTCCATAGGGATGTGGATTATTTTGACTTTGTCAAACGTCTGGGTTAAGCCCTTTGCTCTAGTGAGGTACTTCGCGAGTTGAGGGTTCGACGCTTCAAAGTTCTCTTGGACCTGGTTAATGACCAGTTCGGAGTCACTGTAAATGATCAGCGGCCTAGCTAAGCATTCATTTGCGAGCCGGAGTCTGGCTAGGAGTGCCTCATACTCAACGATATTATTGGTGGCAGGAAACCCGAGGGTGATCGAGTACTTGATCTCTTACTTGTTCGGGGTTTGCAAAACCATTCCTACTCCACTATCTGCCTGTGTTGATGACCTGTTGACGTGCATGGTCCATGATAGAATCCTTAGCCAATTGGTACCTTTGGCGAGGTCATGGACGTACGGAATTAGGGTTGCCATCTCGACAATAAAGTCCGCAAGGGTTTGACCTTTTAGGGTCGGTCAAGATCAAAACTTTACGTCGAACTTGCCTAACTTAATAGCCAATTTGACCAGTCACCCAGACGTGTCTGACTTTCGCAAGATTCCCTTAAGAGGTTGGCCGGTCAGGACCTTGCTAATGTAATACACTGGTCGCTAGGTATAAATATAGCTCTTTCCCTTCTTGAGACGAAATCAAGAGAGGAGGATGGGAGAGGTACTCCTTGAACTCTCCAAAAGCTGCATCGCACTCAACCAACAATTAGAAGCCAGTTGCCTTAGTCACTCTCAAAGTTTTGAAGAACAGTAGGTACTTCTTTGCAAACTTCGCTAGGAATTGGGAGAGGGCCGCGATCCTTCCATTGAGTTTCTGAACTTCATTTACTATTCAGGGCAGACGTATGTCAAGAATGGCCCTTATCATCTTGAGGTTCACCTCAATCCCTGGCCAATAGACGATGAAGCCTAAAAATTTTCTAAACGTTATGCAAAATGCGCACTTAGTAAGGTTCAACTTCATCTAGTGTGCCCAGAGGATTTAAAAGTCTCACTTAGGTCATGAACATGGTCATTGGTTGTCTTACTTTTGACGAGCATGTCGTCTACATAGACTTCCATATTCCGACCGATTTGAGTTTTGAATATCTTGTTGATGAGCTACTAGTAGGTGGAACCAGCGTTCTTTAGTCCGAATGGTATAACCTTATAGTAGTAGGTGCCTTGATTAGTCATGAAGGACGTGTGCTCCTCACCCTCCGGATTCATCCAAATCTGGTTGTAGCCTGAATAGGTGTTTATGAAGCTAAGCAGCTCATGGCCTGACATAGAGTCCACCAGTAGGTCGATCCTTGGTAGCATGACACGTTAGTGAAGTCGACGCATATTCGCCACTTCTTGTTACCTTTATTCACTACAACGATGTTAGACAGCCAATCTAGGTATTAGACTTCTCTAATAAAGCCTACGTCAAGCAGTTTTTTTTACTTCTTCACAAATGGCAATGAGCTTCTAGACCGAGTGGTTCCTTTGCTTCTATTGAACAGGCTTTGACCAAGATCTAGGCACAACTTTTAAACCATTACTGAGTATGTCACCACGTGAAGACGTCGAGGTTATTTCCGAGGAAGGTAATCAAGTCATCCCACACGGAATCCGTCAGGGAGCTTCCAATCTGCACACACCTTTTGGGCTCATTGGGGTCCACAGGTATTTGATTCGTGGACTTGCCAGCCTGGGCCTACTGCAGAGTGGCATCATCCTGTAAGTCGAGGTCTTCGATCGGTTGGTCAATGGTTGTTGGAGCGATTTGGCATAGGTAGCAGGTCTAATCAGTTATCTACTCACCAACCTCTTCGATACCAAATAGGGTTGGAAACTTTATCTTTAAGTGAGGTATTGACATTACTATCCCAACAGCTGTCGGGCAAGGTCATCCTAGAATGGTGTTGTAGACCGAAGGGAGGTCCACCATGAGAAATTTTAACATCTTGGAGGCCGTCCTCGGGTAAGCCCCTAGCGTGACCTCGAGTTAGATAGAGCCCTAGATAGGAACTAGCACGTTGTCTAGTCCATACAGTGGTCCTTCAGTTTGCTTCAATTGAGTCTTTTTTAGACCAAGTCTAAAATAGGCGTCGATATAGAGTAAGTTCTGAGAGTTTCCATCATCAATAAATACCAATTTCAATTGGTAGTTTAGGATACTGTCCGAAATGGGTGCTGATATAATCAAGGAGTCTAAGTAGGGAGTTATTATATGAGTCATATTATCGTCACTAAAATTAATGACATTATTCCTAGCTCTTACCCTTACCCTTTCGCTATTATAAGCTTTTCTTCGGATGATCTGGGGCGTCACTCTTGTATGGATGTAAGGATATCATGCTGACGACCCCAACCACAACTTGGTTCCTCAGCTACTCTACTCCATCTTCGCCTATCCCCCTGAGGGCTTACCCTGGGTTTTGAAGGAACCTAGCAAGGTGGCCCATTGGGACTAGGGTTTTTATTTTCTTTTGCAGCGTCCGACAATCTTCGGTATTATGACCCAAAAATCGATAGTTGTGACAGCACTTGGACTGATATCCTCCCTCCGGGTTCTTCAGCGCCTTCGACCATTTTAGGAACTTTTCATCTCAAATTTGGATCAGGATGTTTGTGTGTGTGTTGATAAGAGGAGTTAGGGTCTACGGCTCAAACGCTTTCTGGACACCTGGCTCCACTCGTAGCTGCTTTCACGGTCCTTGGGGACAGTAGTCATCACTATTCCTCTTCATTTTGTTCATCGGACTCTTCGCAGGGCAGTCTGTGTGCTCCAATCACTTAATTTTGTTGGCCTCCTCGATCACTATGTATGCTCAGACGATCGACTCAGCCTCCCAAAATATTTGGGGGTTCTAGTGGGCTAAGTGTTTAAATAAGTCCCCCAACTCTAGAGTGTCGATGAAGGTGTTCAGCTTCGCCTGGTTGGTAAGCCCAAATATCCTTCGTGCTTTGGCGGTGAATCGCGCTAGGAAGTGCTTTAGGCTTTCGCCTCGTCTTTACTGAAGGCGGACAAGGTGCCACGGTCGCTTTACCTCCCTTCGGCTAGAGGCGAATTGAGATAGGAAACAGTTAGCAAGCTCCTCAAACGACCGGATTGAGTTTCGTTTGAGACTGTAAAACCAGAGGCGTGCAACCTTCTTGAGAGTCAAAGAGAAGCACTGGCACATGGCAGCTTTACCTAGGCTCTAACAGTTCAGCAAGTTGCAGAAGTGGTTTAGGTGGTCTATTGGGTCGGCACTTCTGTTATACGGCTCAAGGGCCGGTATTTTGAATTTGAAGGGTTACAGTTGCGCGTGGATCTCTACTGTGAAAGGTGACCTCTTCAGGTCCGTGGTTTTTCCGCCAACATCACCCATGAAGATGTACTACCATATCTTCTCTACCATTTCCTTTGTGCGAGAGGTGGACGTGACTCTCTTAGCATTAAGGAAGGTCCTCAACTCTGAGTGATTTGGAGAGGGGTGCGTGCCTGTGTGACTCCTAACCCGTGGTGGTCGCATACTGCAGGAGGCTTTTCCTTGGGCTGAGGACCTTCCGTCACTATGAAAGTAGCAAGGGTACCACCGCTCAGGGCTTTCCTCTCACGTCTCGTGGTTAGGACGGCCCTCCGGTCACATCACGGCCCTGTTGCTCAAGGCCACTTGGGCACCAGCGTCATTGAGCCGCAGGATCTTCTTAACCAGTTGCCTCGATCTTTGGCTCCTCTGCTTTGAAGCTGATGCTTGTGTGGTGGGGGTAGAAACCCCTAACTATTGCTCGTCCAGGCACGTGTTGATCCTCTGGAGCATCTTGAACACGTCTTCCATCTAAGCAATTAGTACACGGATGTCGGGCATAGGATGCCCACCCGCGAAGGGGTCATTGCCTTGGGTGGTGATATCCCTAACAAGAGTGCTGGTCTATAATCTGTTGTTGACCACATTTGACTTTTTTTGTGAGTGTGGTAGTTGGTGGTTAAACTTTTATATTATTATCACAAACAATGCTAATGATACAATCCTATATCTGGGTTATTGTACAAATTACGGAGCTACTTAATTTTTTATTGTGGGTCAAATTAGAGTGGATCCGATCTCCATCTTTGCTAACTTGGGCTTATACACCACAAATAATGAACAAGAGTCAGAAAATTATCGGGACTCACTCTCCGATTTATCCTCCGACACTTAAGTTAGAAATCTTTATCAGAAAATAAAAAGATTTGAGAATATAGGAGAATACAATGGTGCATGTATGTGAGGGATGTAAGAGGAGGATTGAGCTCTTATAATGTGCTCGATGAATAGCGGCTTTGAGAAAGTCGGAGGGCAAGGTTCCGGTGTGTTGCACTCAGGGAGTGGTTTTTGGAGTATTGAGGAGCGAGAGAGCTGTTTCCAAAAAGAGAGTTTAGTTCTTTCTGAGTTATTGCCAATCGATTGAAATTGATCCCTCCTTCGATAGAGAAGAGGGATATTTGTAGACATGGCTAGTTGTAACATTGGCGCCAAGGCTCATGACCAGTGTCCTATCTGGATTCACCAGCCGCTGAACGTTAATGGAAGCAATCATTGTTAGGTGTCATCTTGTGGTAGTGATGTGATCATAGTCGATTGTAGCCGACAGGGGCCAGACTGTTCCTATGTGGATTGGTAGGGCTACCGCAGGTTGGTGGGTATGGTGGCTCCCCATAATTGATTTCTACTACCATTGGTCGATGCCTACTGCGCCGGCACCCTGTGTGTTGCTAGACTGTCACTACTAAGGTGAAGGGTGGACTTAGGCCGCGATTCATCATGTCACAGAAGCTGCCTATTAGGGCTGGACCATCGTTGCCTTCTTTGGTTTAGAACGCGCTTATTGAAGGTGGGCTGTCCATGGGGTCATTTGAGCTCCGTTGCCTTCTGAGCCCTTCC
>JAODPA010068283.1:0-10271 GCA_025585075.1 Nepenthes mirabilis | reverse complement strand
CGCGTAGCTCCTCCGCTCTCCCTATCCTCTCTCGCATCTACGGAGCGGCCATGGCAACGACTGCCCAACAAGGTCTGTAACAAACTGCAAGCCCTATTGTGACGTTTATTGTTCTTATTGTATCCAATCGATCTCACTGTCCTCTTTAATTATGTGCTTTTATTCTATTATGATTTGATTGGTAATCATGGTTTTAGGGTTTTGCTGTTGTTGACCCATATGTAAATTGTTACCTTTTTAATTTGAAAGTTGCAACAGCATAGTTTTAGTGCTCGATTTGATAA
Source organism: Nepenthes mirabilis (assembly GCA_025585075.1). Lineage (NCBI taxonomy): Eukaryota > Viridiplantae > Streptophyta > Magnoliopsida > Caryophyllales > Nepenthaceae > Nepenthes > Nepenthes mirabilis. The sequence continues at coordinate 9,987 of JAODPA010068283.1, read as the reverse complement.
GAAACTGGTGTTGTTTCGGGGCGGGGAGGGAGGTTTCAGCTGAGTTATCTGCTGGATGTTGTCCGATTTCATATTCTTTTGATCAATTTTGAGGACCTTGATTGTTCCATTTCACAACCTCAGTTAGATTTAATTCATTTCTGGTCCTCGGTAAGATTAGTGAGATTTTAACCTTTCCATCAGTAGATAATTTAGTGTGTCATTGTATGGGAGCGATGATTTGTAAATTTCATCTAGTTGAAATGACGAGATCTACCTTCTTTATTGAGTTTCTTATTTCTTGAAGCGGGGATGGGTTGGGTTAGGAGCGTTTTCAATAGGATTCTTTTCAATCAGATCGGAATGTTTGATTAGCCTCTTTCACTGTTTGGTTAGTCTTATTGTTTGTTGTGTCCCTGCTTTGTCATACAGGGAATAATATAAGGTTTTTTTTTTTTTTTTTTGGAGGGGGGGAGGGACTTGGGTATAGCTTGCTTGTCAATGGTATGCTGTTGCTTTTAGGAAAAAAAAATAAAAAATAAATTGGAAGGTATCTGTGTAATTGTGATATATATGAGTCGCTGTTTTCCTCAATACAGCTACTAATCCACCACCAAAACCATGGGAAAGATCAGGGTCGCCATCTGGCCCTACACCATTCAAACCCCCTTCACCGGGTAGTACTGGCGATGTAGTGGAGGCTTCTGGGACTGCAAAACCTGGAGAGATTGTTTCTACTTCTAATAGAAGTGCGAGTGTCAACATTGATACTGTTGGCAGACCTTTTCCTAGAAGGCCTTGGGAGAACAATTATGGAGGTAATAATTTATACTCTATTTCTATTTGTATTTTCTAATGTTTTCTTCTTGGCCATTATTGTTGATGGAGCTTATGAATTAATTTGATGCAGGTTCTGGTTCTGGTCTGTATAATTCTAGCTATGGTCCGGGAATGTATAATTCGTATGGTGGAGGCTTTGGTGGACCATATGGTGGAGGGATGTATAATTCATATCGAGGAGGATATGGTGGGCTTTATGGATCGGGGATGTATGGAGGGGGAATTAATAATGGTGGCTTCGGAGGCCCCCTTGGTGGTTATGGAATGGGTATGGGTGGTCCCTTTGGAGTTCAGGATCCAAATAATCCATATGGTGCCCCTCCACCTCCTCCAGGGTTTTGGATTTCATTCCTTCGGGTGGTAGGCATTTGTTAACTTTCAACTACTATATAATATATATATATATATGTGGACAGGGATATATCTTATGTACCTTGAGGCTACTGAATATGACTTTTTTCTTGGAGAATCTGGATTACATCACATATTATTTTCCCCAGAGCTTTAGTATGCATGAACTTGCTGCCTGAATGCTCCTTTGATGATTAGAAAGTCAACGTGTTTATTTTAATCTTTTCCTCTTCCTTTTCCTATCTTTTGTTTTAATTCGATAAATAATATAGACTTATTATTGTTGTGAAGTCTGTTGATCTGGTAAATAATGGCAACATCTGTTTACCTAGCTATGATTGTTTGTCCCTTATTGACTTCTTTCGTGTATTTAACATTGATTTTACATCTGGGATTTGCAACAAGGGCAGCTTGGTTATTTTTTTGGAGTGATAAATACTGAAATTATTCAGATGTTTGTCCATTGAAGTTGTTTATGTGCAGTGTGTTGAAGTTTGAAATTGTGTTTCACATGTAAAGGGCTGATAGTTTCTGATTGAAGGGATGGACTCAGATATGACTTTTGATTAGGAGAGAATTGGCTTTTGTTGTAATATGTCCAGTCTTTCATTGTGAAAAGCTGGGTCACTTTGCATCCTTGTACTGATCATCAGTTTTTTCCTATCCCTGCCTATTCAATCACTCTGGCCAACATCTCTCCACCTTGATGACAGAAAAGTTAGTATTCAAACTTATTGTGGGCATGTTGACAACGAGACTATTTGAGTGGAGTTTACTGTTGCATCTGACCATTATAGTACTATCTTCTTCATTGATACTGTAGGATAGTGATGATAGGACCAGTGCCATTATGAAATCGATTAAAGATCTAAATCTGGCTGAGATGTTGCTTTTTTTTAATCTGATCCAATGGAATTTGTTGTTGTATTTTACACTGTGATACCATCTTCTGCATTGTTACTGCAGAATTATGATGATAGGACCAATGTTGAAATGAAATGCACATAAAGATCTAAATCAGGTTGACATTTTGTGTTTTTTTAATATTTTAGCAAGGGGAGAAAATGTTTGATTGTGGGCTATTGAGGTAATATGCCCAATGTCTGTGATTGAGATGTTGGCTCTAGTGATGTTTGAACTACTGACAGCAGTAAGAACATCTTTAATGCTAGTAATTGAGTGTTTTTTTTATATCCTGAAGTATCTGTAAATGCAGATGGTGGTAATGTCGGCACTTGGTAGTTTCACCATCCCATCCTCCAAGTAGTATCCGTGTTTCTGTAGCAGTAGTTCGTTGGGGTATTTTGATTCTTTTATTTAGGATAAATCTGGCTTGACATTTAACTTATTCTAATGGGATAGCAATATCCAAGGAGAAAGAGCATTTTCTAGTGACTACACCAAATCAACCATTGCTTATGCAAATGATGAGATCAACACCATCCTCTCAACTTCATAACGCTGTATGACTAATATTCATAATGGTCATATGAGTGCTTTAGGATATTCCTAATATATGTTTTCGGATTGATTAGGAAAACCTGCTTGCTGTATCCCTTTCTTTCAGTTGGGTTCTCTTCATTGGAGTCTGCTACATGCTTCCAGAATGTATCCATTAGAACTTCTTCCACTGATCTGTAATTGAACTTGCAAATTTGGTATCCGATAAGCATGGTTACCTTTCTGTTCGTTCATATTACTTTCCTCATGTGCTGCATCCTGTGTTGACAAGGTGCTGCCAGCAAGCTGCATTGGGGAGGGGGGGATTGCTCATTATAAATAGAATGAATCAGTTTACCTTCTGAGTCTATGTATATCATCAGTGACAACCTGCATATATTGCTGTAATTTTAATGGTGAGAGATCATTCTGGTAGATAAGATGGCGGGATACTGAAGATGGTTTGGATTTGTGCTACAAAGGGATCTGTTGTATATTGGTAATTTTTGTTGAGTGGTTTGTCACTGCATGCGACAACCAAGATTTTGGTGGAGTCTTTGGTTGAAAAATTAGGATCCTATGGGAGATTGTTGGCCAACTTCCACAAATTTGACTAAGTTCTAGCACAGCATGTTTACATGCCATGTCATGCCATGCATGGTTCGGGACAAAAATGTCCTGGCCTAACATGGCATGTGGCACTATTGTGTTGGGCCAAGTGTGCCTTTAGAATATGCCATACCAAAAACGACCTTAATATAAAAAATATAGAGAGTAGAGTATGTGTGGTGTGTGGTGTGGGGTGCGAGGGTATTTAGAGTTTTTTTAAATTAAATTTTTTTAAAAGGTGGTAATAGTCTGATGACCGTTGATCATTGCCTCCCTCCCCCTCCTCTCCCTTCCCTGTTTCCCCCATGTGGCAATGGTCACATGACTGTTGCATATATATATAATTTATTAGGCCATGGACTGGCACGACACGCATACTGGCTAACCCGTGGCTTGGTATGGTCCGAAGCACTGTGTCATGCTACACACGGCCCAGTTAGCATATCTAGTAATATATGGCAATCAAAGTAATTGACTTGGTTATAATTATACAGAAGAAAATTATGACAGCATCAAACTTTTCCCAACAGGTGGGTTTGAGGCACTTACATTGGCTTGTGATCATGCTGTTGTCTCAAAAAGCTGAATTTGTCAGCGATGATTGCTGTTGGTTGTTGATTGATGAATAATCCTTTTTACATTGAAAAATGGCTTTCATGAAAAAAAATGCAAAGTGTTCAATTAGAATATGAAAACATGACTAAATTGAACTCCACATTATCTGTTTGTGTATGGGATGCTTGTGGAGATTACTAAATGCTTCATATGATTCAGATATTCACATGCTAGTTTTTTATGGTTATGGGATTGAAATTATTCATTAGATTCTAAGAGTACACTGGTATTAACAAAAATCTCTCCTCCAATTCTTAGGGAGAGTAAGAGAGAGTGGGAGGTAGAGTTATTTTAAAAATTCATCACAAACAACTAGAATAATGAAAAATCAACCTCACATAGTAGTGAAAAAGACAATTAATTGTGGTACATCTTTGTTAATTAATTAATTGGTTTATTTATTTTTACATACAAGGTAATTTTAGTGCTAGGCTTAGCCAAAAGGAACAATGCCCATAATGTGTAATTTTACTGAGTAACAACAGCTTTTACTAAATGGTTTTCTAATCTAAAACAGCATAAGCCTGACCTTCCAACCTTAATGACGTTACTGATCACCCTCTTAGTGAAGTCTCGGACACATGATATAATTTTATGATGTCATTATTGTTGTCCATTGGTGGCGCGTTCCTTCTCTCCAGAACAATAGACCCCATGCCGGTGTTATGATAAAGAGTTGTGACAGCAGTTTCATGTCCCTGGTCTCCAAAGATATAATTAAATAAATAATCCAAAGACAATTTTGATAATATCAAACAAAGCTCAAAATTCAGAAGTCACATCCAAAAGTGGCTCTAAGATAAACAATCACCTGATCAACGAATATCTAAAGTTAAGGAGAAGCATTCTGAACTGAAATACTGATTTTTTAATAATATAAAACCATCATAATTTTAAAGCCCTCAAGTATAAATAACTAACAACCTAAAAAATTGATCAATTGATTGAAATTTCAACAATATGACAACCAAAATAAAACCTAAGACTATTCCTCTAGAACTGCCTATCTTTAATCCTACAAGAGGTCAAAGTCTGCCAATCTGAAATGTTAGTAAAAGACTATAAGAGTGAGTCTAGCGCTTAACAAAGTTTGTATAATTTATATGTGTGAATATAATAATGAATGAAACATGCAAAAGGATAATAATAATGATCAAATGTTGAAATACCGAAAATGTCAAAATGTCTATAAAAATGACCTTCCCGACAAAAGTCAAATATTAAAGATCGAGTTGTAATTGCTTTCACATAACCTATTCATTACTCGTGGGTGGGTTGACTACATATTATTTCCTATAGTTAGAATTAATGCCACTTTTTTGATTTGTAAATATTAAGTTTAATCATCAATTTGTATAGTATATTAAGACATGTTTGAATATATTCCGTTAATTTTTTGCAATGGTTTCTTATTTAGTCAAAATGGAAAGCTTTATATTAAAAACAAATTTATGAATTTTTCCCATATTTGATAAACAAATTATCTTTTTAAAATCAAAGTAGAGTTCTCACCAAATACTTATATAATTGGGACATACAAGGATAATTTCTGAAAGATTTCAAGAATTTAAAATAATATTATTTAAGATACAAGCTTTTAAAATCTCATGAAATGGAAGCAAATCTAACACAGTAGGAAAATACTATATGTATAAACATTTGAACAAGAAATGATAAGAATTTTCTAAAAAAATTCAGCAGCAAAGGAAGAAATGAGCTTAGATGTAGTTTTTATAACTTAGATTTACCAAAGATTTTCTTGCAATCACTTCAATTTTACTTCTGTCTTCTTGGCTCTTCTTCTGTCTCTTCTCCTCTCTCTTCACTCAAACTTTTGTAAGAAATGCGCAAAAAATTGGCAAGAAGTCCTTACATAGTAGATTGACACATATGTGCCAGTTATGTGTAGGTCTGATGCAAAGACTAATTTTAGTCGGCGCACGAGCGCCCATTAGGTTTGAATTACACGCCTTGATTTTGCTTAAGCACACTCATGCGTGGCTCTTGCATCCATCAGACATTCTCCTAAGCCATTCCATACTTAGTTTTCTCAACTGAACCAAAACTTTTCCTTAAAATTTTCACCTAATCAAATAAATTATTGACGTCTTAAAATCATATGCGCTATGGGGGTATTACAGTGAAAGCCACTTGAGAGAGGGATTGAGAGAGTGGATAGGTATTATTTTGAGTGTAATCAGGATGAAGCCAGACAGTAAAGTGCTTTAAAACAGGTGTTGCTAATCACCCAAAATCGTGTTTGGTTTGATCTCTTTGAGTGGCCAACATTCTTATGAGTTTCTTATTTCTTATTTAAAGCTCCACATGGGTTTGTTCTCCTAATTGGAGCATCTTTGTTGGGGACTGCTGTGAGGTGAAGATTATTTGGGCTCAGTATAAAGCCTGATTTAAGAGGGTGACTTGTAGAAATGCTTTTGGACCTTACAGAATTTGCTGACAATTGGATTTGGCACAGATTATTCTAGGTCTGAGTACATTGGAGAGCCAGTCGTTATGGGATGTTCCAGCTGCGCCAGGGAAAGAGTAAAAACAGCGTCAGACTTTTTTGGAAAGATAATTCAGTAGAAGTGTTGTCTAAGCATGTCCTCTAATCTTTACACTGGCACTTTATTGCTGTCAATCTTGCAGTATCGTTTATACTATTTACAAAATATTTGATGCACACACAAAGTAAACATAACCCCAATATTGATTGTTTGCTTATCTAAATTCTGCATCCCTGTTCCTGTTCCATGTACTGGAACAGTCCACAATCTAGGCAATCTTTGTTTAGATGGATGGTTCCTAGGAGGTTTTCTGAGAATTCAGTAAAGTTGATGCAGGGTACTAACTCAATATAGGTGCTAGTTCTAGCTCTACCCACAGCATGTGTAAGACTGATTATCGTGCAAATGATCACTATATGCGAACAGCTTTTGACAAGCCAGGCTCAGAGTTGATAACAACTAATGGTGCCGAAGGCCTTGTCAAGACTGTAGTGCAAAAGCAAAGAAGGGGCTGCTAGAGTTGGAAAATGTGAAGTAGGGGTTATGCAGGAATGTCACTTGCAGACTGAGCCATTATTCTTTTTGTTTCTTTTTTCTCTTTTCTCCTAGTAAGACCTTTTCCTCCATTCACGAGATAGTTTTCTCTATTATATTATATCCTTATTTTACTGGCCATGGTACATGTTATTGTGCAAAAGTAGCATGGCTGTGATCTACAAGTTATATCATTCATTTTGGAATGGCTAGAATGATCTTTTGAAGCCATAGAGGGAGCAGTCTTTCTCCTTTTTCCCCTTAAAACTTGAAGTTTTTGGTGGTTCCATGGAATCATTATTACAGTGGGAGAAACCGAAATTATTTCATTTTTAATTCTCTTTAGGCAGCAAATATGATGATAATGTCTGAATTCCCCCTCATGTGCATTGAATTATAGTACACTTCTAAATTCTTGTCTGTAATATCTCTGGTATCCAAAGTTTTTTAAGCAAAGGGAACCTCATGGATTTTGCATTTTTCTGAATCTCATTGTGCTAATGATTAAGTTATACTCTTCATAATTAGCTTGTATGTGAATATTTTATTAAACACTGCTTGTTTTGAGTATGTTATTATTTACTTTTTCCTCTTTTGCTTTTGCATGAGTGGTAGATGGAAGGTGTCGTAAATTTTTTTGGACGGATATCGATCCTCATAGACCAGAATACTCAGGCTGTGCACATGTTCATGTCCGCACTTCTTCAGGTATCTATCTGTGCTTTTCCCTTGCATGCCTCTACACGCTGTGTGGTTGATGTGTAATTGGCACGTGTGGTATTGAGCTACTGGTGTCTTGTCTCCTACTATTACTTGTGGGACAATGTTTAAAAATATTTGAAAGGTGCTACAAAAAAAAAAAAAAAAAAAAGCCAAAGTTGGGCTAAGAAAACTAAATCTAATAGAAAGAAATACTCAGTTTATCGAATGGATGAAACTAAATTGACATTTATGTTCATTGCTATCCCTTCATTGGATACCCTTTACTAATATTGACCACTAAATTATGGCTCAGAATCTTGATTCATACTTTGAGGGCCCCATATATGCAGATATATTGAACTTTTGGATTGATATGGTTAAACTCTTAGCACAGATTTGATTTGGGGGTAACGGAATTCAATGCAAAGTAATGGAATCGAGATCATGATAGAAAGTACAATCATTTCTGTGGTATGTTTTGTTTCCATTATATTGCAATAACATTCCTCAACCCGCCTTCAATCCGACATGATATAATATTAGCAGGCTGAGTATATAGTTATTTCTTAGTATGGACATCGCAGGAAAAGCTCAATCTGTTAAACTTTACATATGTTATCTCATGTTGATTTGGCATGATTTATTTTTTCATGGTGCAGCTTTTTGATCGGTCGGGGGTTTTGTATGGAGAACTGGCTAGATTTGTATTGAGAATATTGGGGATTAGAACAAGAACAAGGAAGGTTTCTGCCACAGGCCCCAATAATCTCCCGTTGCCAGGCCCAAACCCACATTCGGATCAGAGGTGCATTGATGTAGCAAAACCCATGCCTGGTGGCTCCTGGGACACTGTTTGGGGAAATGAAAATAGCAAATGATGCCGCCACTTTGTGCTGTTTGATCTGCAGGTAGACTCTGGAATGAACGCACATGCTATCCGTACAAATACATAAAAATGCCAAACTTTGTTGTAATGTCAAATTTGAAGCATATGTGGATGATTGATAACAGTGACTTGAGTCTTTACTGTGATATCAAATGCCATGGTCTCCCAATCTGAAAGAAGAAAATTGATACATCCTTTTTGGTTGCCTACAGGGTCGCTGAGTCCTTGCTGCTGTCGGTCATTAATAGCACAACTAGAACGACAAGCTAGCAAAATGGCTGCATATAATCTCAAAGATATTATGGGCTTAGGAGAGTCGGATGTGTGTGATTTTACCTCTATGTTGTAGAAATGCTTTTGCAATTTGAATTCGTGATCTTTAGGACACGGTGAAATAATTTTTCAATTTTGTCAATATCCCAGTTTGAACTAAATCGAGTGAAATATATTCGAATTATTTGGTGCGACTTGAGACTTTCTTTGTTGTTGCAGGTCAAGATGCACCCATTTGACATGGTATATATACTATGTATCTGTGGTTTGCATCTCATTTAGAATTGCTCGCAATATTTGTACATATACACTGGCTTTGTTTTGATTTGGTTCCAAGAGAAGATAGACAGACTGATTTTGGAAGTGATGTCCGCCAATTTATCTTTTTAGGATGTTTTAGTATGAATGGGTAGATGATTGAGACATCCCGTTAGTTCATTAACTCGTTTTATCTACTTAATTCAGACATTAAAAGGTTATTTTCAAAATTAATCTGAGGTTATTCGATGTTTTCTACAGCCGATAATAGACTGCGATCTGTCATTTCAGATGTATTTGTTCTAACTAATTTACCAGTCTTCAAGTCATGTTCTTTCAGCTTGTTATCGCTCTTCTTAATAGAATGAAAAGCTTTCTTCCTTTCAATTAGCCCCGGCTGCTGCCTTCCTCCCCTCGAAGCTCCTCCCCATGCTTTTCCCCTCTCTCAAACAAGCTCTAATTCGACTATGTGGAATAACATATACATTATCTTTTTAAAATATTTTTCACCTTTGGATGATGCAATTCCGGCCTTTTCCATAGCCACTTAAGTGGTTAGGGTATGGGTCTTTAGAAAAAGCGGAGACCTTATGTCGTCTATGGCCGGAGGAAGGTTGGAGTTTGAGGTGGTTTGTGGCCGGTGAAAAGGTGATGGAATTGGCTGTCTTTTTTCTTTCCTTTTTTTTTTTCGCATTCTTTCAGTTAAATTACAAATGAAATTTAAAGCGCAAACGGCCCCAAAAAAAGAAGGATAATTCAACACTGATGCGAGTACACACAGGTTAGGTGCTCAACACCATGTGGGCTAATGAAATATAGCCTGAAGATAACATTGAATTAGAAAATATAGGTCCAATTGGTTGGGTGACCACCGTTTGTTGTCTAGCATGTGGTCCGTCCCTAAACAATGGTGATGTAATATTTTAAATTTTTACTCGATTTAATTGAGTTTATTTATTATTTTAAATATTTTAAATGTGATAAAAATTAATT
>JAODPA010068282.1:0-10272 GCA_025585075.1 Nepenthes mirabilis | reverse complement strand
AAATAAATGTTTTCCAAAAACTAAAATGAGTTGTTTAGTTATTGCCAAGTCCACCTCCGTAGCATGGATCTGTTTAACCAACTCCTTCCCCGCCCCGCAGAAAAAAACAAAAAAGAAAGTTCATATCTTAAATAACGCACCTCACTGGCCATTCTTCATCTCAAATCTCTCATCTTCTGCTCCTTTAATCCAATCTTCTTCTCCTTCCCTGTCTCTACCATGGGAAACTATATCTCCCTCCATCGGTCGGAAGCCACCGGAAAAGTCATCTTTCCGGATGGCAGAATCCATGAATTCGACACGCCACTGACAGTCGCAGAGCTAATGCTGGAGTGCCCACAACAAGCAGTGATCGAACTCAAATCAGCCGCACCAGGCACGAGGATAATCCCATTGCCGGCCGACAAGCTGTTGGAGGTTCGAAAATTCTATCTCATGGTTCCAATCAGGCGAGGAAAGCCGCTTGCATTGCCGTCGCAGGAAGCTCATCAGATTCTTCTCAGGGCAAACTCGGTACTGAGATCTTCATCCACCTCGCTCTCTTCTAAGCTTCTCGCTCTGTTTTCTCCTTGCCCAGCCAGCGGCGAATACGGTCGGAGGTTTGCGGTAGGTGGAGGGGAAAAGTTGGCCGTTGCGGAGGGTATAGTGAACGAGGAGAAGAAAGCAGAGTTTGACGTGTCGGAAGGTTTGGATGGAGGGCCAGATCACTTGAGTAGGCAGCTCTCAGGGAGGAGGACGTGGAAGCCTACTTTGGATTCTATTAGGGAAAAGGATGCTGAGAAAAGGGTCTCTCATTGGCTATTTCTGCGTCGGAAAATTGTTGATAAATTCTAGCGGAGATGTTTTCTTGCCAATCATAGATCAAAATATATAGTTAATTATACAGGAAAAATAAAATTATGATCCCTTATTATATCAGAAGTTTCAATACATTTTATTTATACGCAAGACTAGTTGAGTGTTCTACCGAAAAAATTTAGAGAAGTACATAAAAAATATTCAAAAAGGCATCCACCCTATAAAATGTAAAATAAGTAATTTCATACGTAGAATAATATATATGACCACTAGCAAAAATAATAAGCATAACAAAAGCAACCTTGATCGCCAACACAAAGCATTCTTACCCAATGACAATGGCACAAGCAACAGGAAAGTGAATAGCCACTGTCCACCAAGAAAACAACAATCTTTGACTAGACTATGCATATCAAATACAGCCCAGCGATTTCAAAGGCACGAAATATGAATGGTATCCAACTTTGAAGAAAATATCCCGGACACACCCTTCGGATATCCTTTTTGATGAATCAACATTTATCCATCTATCTATATTAATACGGTTTTACCAGTACAGATGAATAGATATAATGGCATGTAAGATAAGTCGGCTCGATACTAAAGTCCAATACCAAATCATTCAAATGAGTACAAACAGGCAAAGCTTCTTTGGCCCCGTTGTTTGTGCCTATATCAGTTTCCCTGCTGAAAAAGAACTCACTCCCCTACTTGATGTATTGCGAGAGCCACTTGAAACCTTCGCCGTAGCCCATCTTCCGCACGATGCTGCACATGAACACTTCGAGGGGCCGGACATTCGAGTCTGCGAGGTTTACCTTCCCCTTGCCGGTAGTGCAGCTTGTCAGGCCGAGGCTGTAGGCCAGCTCATCCTCCGAGGCAGCATATGGTATGTCGATTTTGTTGCCCAGGATAAGAAATGGAACACTGGTGAGCGCCTCATCGGAGAGAAGCGCGTCCAGCTCCTTTTTCGACTCTTGAAACCTCTCCTTGTCAAAAGCATCTACCAGGTAAACCACTGCATCCACCTGCAAGGCAAAATCAGGATATTCCATAATTTGATTTGCACCTATAATTGAAACGTCGTGTCTTACTAGTATTATAGGGTCACTCTTCGTACATTCATTTATTTTTTTTTGTGTGGACTGTTTAATTTGGAAGTTGTGTCATCCGAGAATGTTACTAAAACTTCTCTCTTCTCGTGGTTCATCATGTTTTGTAAATTTATCCACAATTGCAAAATCATCTCTTCAGGAATTAAATCTGTCTCTTATCTTTACAACCCATTTATGCTCTCCCCACTTGACCACACCATTGGGTTGCTGGATCGAAGGAAACACAAAATAACAAAAAGTTCATGCTGATAGCAACTATGAAATGTCAACTTGTGAAGATCTTGCAAGTCCTCATTCGAGTATGGAATTTCTTGAAAAAACTCTCTCTCTTTCTCTCTCTCTCTTATTTGGTTGCATGGAACGGAATATAATGTAATGTAATAATTAGAAGCAATATTTTCATTATCCGGTGAGAGAAGTTCAAATGGGAATAAAGGAACAGAGGAAATTGCTTGTACAAGATAGGTCTCAAGTCTGGTTCATCATCCATGGCCATGTAATGATCTCTTGAAAGAAGATTCAGGAGATGCATAAAAAGATCATGTTGAATGGTAAAAGCGTCTCAAACTAGTAAATAGGACTCCGAGTCCTGCGTGGGCTCCTCACCTCTGCCACTGCCATTTTTGCCATCTGCCCAAATAAAACAGCCCAACACGTGGCATAATATAGCACAGCTGGCCCGATAACCAACTTGTGACAAGAAAGTCACAAGTTCAAGCCACAAAAATAATGTCCGTACAAAATGACCATACATTTTCTTCCGCATAATATTATTTTGAATCCTACCTATTCTTAGGTGATCATGCATCCATTTCAACATTTTTATCTCCGCCACTGCAATTTTTTTACATCTCATATATAACCACCCAAGACATCACTTCATACAGCACGACTGGCCTAATAGCTAACTTGTGACATGGAGGACATGGGTTCAACTCCCAGAAACAGTTTCACAGTATTTCAGGGGAAAGACAGCATACATTTAACAATAAGCAACATTTCCATTCATCATCCTGATATTGTGAATAGAGAAGGACAAATGACACTAAATAATCTATACCTCCAACAGGATCTCTTTGACGTATCGAAATGGTGAAAGAGAAGAGCTAAATGTAACAAGATCCATGCAGAAAATCGGGGGAAAGATATACAAATACAAAATGAGCCAAACTGGAATTAAACATAGATGGAACAATATTTTGAACTAAAGCAATGCAAACCCCAATTTCGGTTGAAAGAGAGGGTAAAAATTAAGCCACCACAAATCAATGTTTGTGACTGAGACAGGAAGACATGTTAATGAAAGCATAGCTTTTTCTTTCTTTTTTCAAAGATCAGTTACAGAAGCAAAATAAACCCAGAATCAAAGGAAGAGTTAAGCAAAGGAAACATTATGAGCTAAATGTTCTGGCATCTACGTATTACAAAGTTCCCTAAAGCCCAATGAAAGAATGAAGCTTGACGTTTTATGCCTTACATTATTCAAATCAGTGATTTGTACATCCTGGAAGAAAGCTCATAAATATATTCAGCCAAAAAAAAACAAAACAAAACTCATGTATTTGATATTAGAAGAGCCCATAGGCATCAACTAAATCACAAGATAGATGGAAGCGTATGGGAAAATAGAGGAACTCATTTTTATGAATATCAAAGTGAATAAAATGAAAGAAAAATGCAAAATTATAATTCAAGTTACTAGAGAAACTTGCTTGGGCGCTAGCATAGACTACTGATTTCCAAATATGGAAATACCCTGCTCGCAGAGTAAAAACTCATAGATCCACTGCCAAAAGAAAAAAAAAAATTTATCAAACTGAACTTATAGAGTGGGAAACCGCCATGGGGGACATTTCATTCTCCTTAGTTACCCAAGCCTCTATGAAAAGAGAGAGAAAACAGAGCAGATTAAGACAATAGACATGAAAATGTCAAATTTCTAAATGCACGTTCTTTAAAATAAGACAATTATTTAGCACTCAATCACTACATTCCCCCCTCAAATCATAATGAGTTTGAGTACTCCCTTCAAAACAAAAATAGAGCACAATTGCCCTCACACCCTCTGCAATGCAGGGAAGGGAAAATAAGGAAAGAAAAGAAGAAAAAATCGGAGAAAAGGAAAGAAATAGGGGAAGAGAACAAAGAAAAAAAAAACAGAGATTACCCAAGAATAAAGGACAACTACAACTTTTAACATCAATTCAATTTTATCAATCATTCCTCCAACAATAGAATTAGGGCTATTACATGGAGGTNTCTAATTAAAATTTATGCATACTTAAATCAAGAATTATTACTAATTAGTTAGTTTTTCCATTTAAGTACTTGATCAGTTGATCTAAATATATATTAAAAATTGATCAATTATATTAATCACTCTATATGAAGTGATATTCTATATTTTCAATAGTTAAAATTATTAGAGCTGTTCAAAAAGTTGAACTGTTGTTGAGACACTAAACTCATGAACCAAAACTGGTTTGATCACCAGCCCTGTTCCGATAAAGTAGGCACAAGGGTAGTCACTGATGCTGGCCTTACTCATGGCATTACAGGAGGAGGTAGAGATGCAGCTGAGATGCTATATTTAAGTTCCATATTTCTTTATTTCCTTTTTTATTTTAATTAGAGCTGAAGCAAATTCTGTTTCTTTTGATGTAAGACTGCTATGCATATTAATGCTCAAATAATGTCCAATCAAATATAGAATTAGAATCACAATTGTTCTTCTTTCTTTGCATACCTACCCATCCGCCAAAAAAAAATCCCATAGCTAATGTCCTGCCAAATTCTCCGACTCTCTTAGAGGCAATACTCAGCAAGTTTGATCTCTTTAAAATTATGAATTAGGAATTGTGTCACTTGGCATCATATATTTAATGCTAGCACCATGGATGAGGGGACTGGATCTCAGGAACTGGGTAAACTTCAGGAGTCTCAAGAACTCTATGAAGGATCTGATTCAAGAGGTGACAGAATTACACAACTAGAAGATATTTAAGCTTCAAATGCTCCTTCATTTTGTAGCTCAGCAAATTCTTAGGATTCCACTTGGAAGATGCAATGGACTCTTCCAGAGACGACATGACGATCCTACCATTAAGACAATGTGTTATGGTTAATGGTGTTTGATATGGCTGTCCACTCTAGGTCCCATTTTGGAGGACCAGCTTCGAATGGAATTTCACATGCAGCAGAAGAATGTGATGAAAAAAATCAACTATCACTATCCTAAAGAATAAAAGGAAACAACTTCGTAAACTCATTCAAAAGGACTAGAAACAGCCATGTTATGTGCTCTCAAATAAAGTGAGTGGAATTTGAAGAAATCTCAGAAGCTATGAAGAGGTACAAGATGCTTATCCTTGCTAATACATGCTACTGAATCAGATGCAATCCCCCATATGTGACCACGAGTTACTCTAATGTTTTCCAGGCACCCCCCCCCCCTGCAGATCTGCCCATCATATCAATCTCAGGAACTCAAAGAAAGAATCTCTACAACTATCAGGCCCTACAGATTTGTAACTTCCTAAAGTATATTTATTAAGGACATTACCGTAAAAATGCTTGAATCTGGGATGGTCTGGCTTGTAGTCCTCTTTGAGCATCAAATAGAACATGGAGGCCACATGCATATTGAATAGAACCGTCTAAGTAAATGCTTAAGAAGAAAATTCCACAAGTGGACAGTGAAGAATTATTAGATGAATTACATTAGGCAACCTTCTGTTATAGCATTTATTTAAAGTCAAATATCATAAGATCAAGATGCATTGAAGACATCCACAAAAATGCATCAAAGACCCACGAAGGATATTCTGAGTTTGGGGTCGTTCCATTTGGCACGGCAATTCCAACCTACATCTCAGATTTCAATGTAACTCCATCCTCAAATCAATCCTCCCCAAATCTCACGTGGAGGACAATTTCAGAGTTTCTTTTAGCTTGACAATTGCAGCCTGCATTTTTTTCTCTCTTTTTTTTTGTGTTTTTCAAAAACAATTTATAGTAACGTTGGTTACAATAAATTAGCAAAGAGCAGAACCTGGGGCGATTCTATTCAGCCCTAACAATGACCCTCATGATCCCTAACACAATGTCCATGAAAAGAATAATAAGTGTACTTTTGGAGTAAAGTGTATTACATATAAGTCGCTGGGGTCTCTGTTGATCAAAGGAAGGTACAAGCACTACACAATGATCTCAACCACCACTGCAAACAACCAAGGCACCTTTTGTGCCTTGACAACATAGAAGCTATTAGAAGAAATCGGACAAATTAGCAAGCTACTTACTGATTTGCACAGGAAGGACAGCTTTGAATTGTCAAAAGAAGCCACTATAAGATTTTGAACAAGCTGAAATGGGCCAATCTTAGTAATCCAGTGCACAACAATTGCTGGAAGAGACTGATGCTTCCAGTAACCAGTGTTGTCCTTATGTAAGATGGGCATCTTAAGCAAGACTCTAAACCAAAGAAATAGGCCTTGTCTGTGGGGTTAACAAGAGTTTAGAGCTCTGGTGTATGCACTAGGAAAATGAAGCACAATTTGGGAACCACTTCAAGCTATAATACTAACTATCAAAGCTAAAGGTACATAGTTTAACAGAACAACAACCCCACAACACAACTAGTCTCAGTCAAATAAAGGGAATGTATAATAAAATTATCAAGGAGAGAGAAAAATTGTTGATGCCCTATCACGAATATTAGTAAGACCATTATCCTCAAGTCTATTTCCTTTGCAGCCGCTAAACCATTGCCTCAAATTAAAGCAAACAGATGGAGTTCCAAGTTGCAGCAGCTCATTTCAAAGCTACATCCACACTGCTCATCCTAACTATACTAAGGAAAATCAGCCACCCAAGAGGTGGGAGACTTGTGAAATTTTTCAATCCCATCCCATCTTAAGTGGCATATTACTGAGCTTGTGCATGGTGGGGATTTATCTTTATTTATATTTTCTTTGTTTTTTTTTCGGGGGAGGGGGGGCATGGACATCAAGTGGAATAATTGTCAACTCTCTTCTATCTCAAGGGACTTCACAAAGATGTTGGGAAACTCATTTGACAAAGGTTCAAGCCATAAACAAGGCCTCTCTGGGACCATAGAGCCTCTTCTAATCCCTATGGCTGTGTGAATTGACACCTTATTGACTTATTGAAAGATACCAAAATCCCAAAGCAAGAAGATACTCATGGTCATGGTGGATATTTAGAGCAAATATGCTAACTTCATCGATCAGTCTCATTGTTGTATTGCTATCACAATGGGCCCAACTTACACGGCCATTGCCTTTAAGTTACACGGAATGCTTCTAAACCATGTCAGTAGTAGAGACCTGGTGGCTCTAAGAACAATTAGGCAAGAACATTCATATTTCAGTGGAATGGCTTATTTTACTATTCAACATATGATCCTCAAACAAGATTGGATGCAAAGCAAAGTAGTTTATGGAGAACAATTTATGATGCATGATCGGTGATACTCTCAAGGAGCAGACATTGTGGCCACAGAAAACTAGATGCTACTGCAACACCAACTTCCATAGCTCAACTCATGAACCCCTAATGAGGACTTATATGGCCAGCCACTCCATCATCATTTTCCTTATTGTCTAAGGACTTCAACTTATTGATGAAAATATCCACCAATACAATACATATTGGCCAATATGTATCGGCATCGAGGCACTTCGATATCGATATTTCTTGATACTGCAATAATATTGCAATATGTTTCCGTATTAACTAATACAACTTTATCAACTAATAATTTTCAAATTTTTTTACCGACTAATATATCCAATATCGATATGTATTGTTTGATATGTTTGATATTGATATAACCACGACCAATACTAACACTTTCTTCCATACTTCAACTATAAAAGCTGCACACTGAAGTCTCACTAAAATGAGGCTATTATTCGATTACTTTAACACAATTTCCTCCCAAGGCAAAATTTTATGAAGCAACTTGCAAACAAAAAGAAACACAGAAATTGGAGCTTGGGTATATCTAAATTGCATTCCAATTGACATCAGTTACTGTTTGCTAGATTATTCCACAAGTTTTCTCCAATATTTATGAACCATTTATAGCATTGATCATTTTAATACACTGCATTACAAAAATCCAACTTCTGAACCTAGGTACATCATAACTTCCATGATTCTAAATTAAAGAACAAGGTGAGTTCTTCCCAATACATTCTAATTTGACTATTCATGAAATTCTAGGGCCCATTACTACAATAGATTGAAAGACGGGAGAGAAAATCATGTTCCCTAGCAAACCCCAGTACAATGTATTAACTCTTTGCCATGGCATTCCACTTAAAAATTTCTCTATGACTTCCAATAGACATTTCCTCAGCTTCACCTATATGAACAAAGGGAAAGGGGACTTGATACAGGATGGGTCAATACCTGCCTATGGCAGGGAAATTAGAAGAATGATCAAGTGCTCATGAAGGACGCAATGAAGTGTACAAGAGCACGAGGATAGTTCCTGAATCTAAAGAGTTTCTTTAGAGATGTGTCTTTCATTTAACAATTCAATCCCTCATGTTCTCTTTTTTCCTACTTGCAATTGGAAGTGTTTGAAATTTTGTTATTGTTGACATAAGATGGTTTGGCATTAGATGCATAGAACGAAAGATGGAATTCGCCTACTCTTATTTAACCTCCCCCCCCCCCATCCATCCCATAGATTTCTCCATCGAGTTCTCTGCAAATTCAAGCTCTCTAATAGTGAGAACTGTACCAATAAATAAAGGCATAAAAGAAATGTCAATCCAAAACCTTCGAAAATTGGTAAAATTCCACAAGCCTACATAATCAATGAATGAACTTAAAGAACTATCTATTGCAATTCCAGTGGACCTGTCAGAAAATCATATACATTATGCATATATTACATAAAAATCTAAACAAGTCCATGATATGCAATAACACAGAGAGCAATTTCTTTTGTCCATATTAGATGAAGCAAGCATACATCATATCAAAAAAATACAGATCCCATTAAAATAACAAGGCTTATAACATTGACATAAAATTATCTGTAATATGAAATTCCGTTTCGTAGCCTAATATCAGTGATCGTATAATAATTATCATCGCAGAAGACTTATCACATCGACACAATGTACCTTGGCATAGTAATCCTTCCAAACCCTGCGAGCAATCTGATGACCACCCAAATCAAACGCCTTAAACTTGATTTTCCCAATGCTTAACTCTTCCGAGGTTGGGTACTGTGTGGGTTGGTGCTGAACCAATCTCTGCAACCATCACATTAGAAATAACAACAACAATCAAATGCGGTTCCAATCAACCAACGCAGCTCAATTGCCATTCACCATTTCTCCCGATTAACAGTAATGCCCTTCAATCAATCACATTACAACAGAAAATTTTACCTGATAATGTCAATATCAATACCATTAAATAATAGCATTAAGAAAAATTCAAGAGTTCAAAATTTTAAAAAAGAAAGAACAAGAAATACCCACTGGCTGCTCAAAGATTATTATATTCTTAGATCTGTTCGTACAAAGGCATTAATTATTCTTCCAATGACTAAATCGGCGCGAATAAATTTTAACAAATACAAATATGAGAACACGATTTCAAGAAAACTAAACCGAAAAATCAAAGCAAATACAAAATAGATCAAGACATAAGATAAATGGCTATTCATTGTCGCTTCAAATTAGTAAATGGGCAGTAATAAAATTCAAAAAATACAAATTAAAGCATTTCATTTCAAGAAATATAAACGGAAAATAAATGTCGGCGGAGGGGGAGGGGGAGAGGTAACCTCATCTTTAAGCATATGAAGCAAAGTGGTTTTGCCGGCATTGTCAAGGCCTAAAAACAAGATCTTGGCCTCCTTTTGCCATAATCCAAGAGAGGCCAAAATCCCATAAAACCAATCCCACAGGAACATGATTTTTGTCAGGATCCGACGAGAATCAGATTCTGATTCGAGCCACCACGATAATATCACCGGAAATTTAATAACGATCGTGAGTAATCAGGTGCCTAATATCACCGGAAATTTAGTCTCGATCGCGCGTATTCAGGTGGCTAATGGGTCATGCTGCATCCACCGATAAACGCCAGGGAGAGGTTTCCCGGCGGAGGGGGAGAGAGCGCAAGGATGTGGGGCGAAATAACGAAAAGGCAATTCTTGTTCGAACCGGACGTTTGGTCGCTAATAACGAAATAATATCACTGAAAAAAACTAACATAAAGCAGCATATACTTCCAATATAAAAAGATACAAAACTACCAAAAACTCTTATCTTATTTAATTTTTATATATTACACAAATTACTTATTA
>JAODPA010068281.1:15423-32854 GCA_025585075.1 Nepenthes mirabilis | reverse complement strand
AATTATTTATTTTTTTAATTAGTTATGTTTATACGTAGTTATTGAAAAGATTATTAATTACATTATGAATGTATTGGCGTTTGTTTGAATTAAAAATGTGTCCGCCAAAACCAAAATGGGAAGGGCGATTGAGAGATTGGACCGAGTCAAAACCGGTAACCTAGATCTTGGGTAACCGCACGAGCCAACTGGAGAAGCATGGCATGGCATAAACCACGCACTGTCTCTCCCCATTGGGGTTTATGTAGAGTACCAACACTGAGATGAATCGCAGTTACTCGGGCGACGCACCTCACTAATTGAGTGGTTTCTCAGCTCCCTGTCCCCCACCTTTCGTCCGGGGCGTCAACAGAGCGCTTTCCCTCCCTCTCTCCTTTTTAGGGTTCTCGGTAAGCTTGAAAACTCTACACCTGGGGCCTGAGAAGGGCTGATTTTGTGGCCGGTATGTCTGATTTTGGGGGCGGCGTGATGCTGTTTTTTCCCCCATTTTCCCCGCGAAGTGTTTTTCGGAATTTTTGGTCTCAATCTTGGCAATGTTGCTTATTTTCTGTCGTTTGATGGGTTTGAGTGCTATTTTGTAAAGCGGTGCTGATTTTCACGCGCTGAAGTGTTTCTCATGTCTCTTCGAGTGCTTTTTGGGAATTTGGGTCTCTGTCTTTGCACCGTTGTTTTTTTTCCCCGTTTGACAATGGGTTTCCGGTTTGTGTCGGGTTCTGAGTGCCTGATTTTGTAACGGTTGTGTCGACTGTAAGGTGTCGTGTGAAGTGCTCTTTTTTTTTTTTTTTTGGGCGCTAGGCCTTGGAAGCTTGCAAAAGGTATTGTGGGTTTTGGGGGATTTTTGGTGAGTTCTGAATTCGATGGCTTGCTAAAGGTTGTTTCCTCAGTCTTTGTTTTGTGTAGTCGGCGATTTGTTGACTGGTATTTTAGGTAGTAACTTCTGTAATTACGCGGCGAAAGTGTTTTTTTGGGAGTATTTTAGTGCGATTATGAGGTTTTGACTTGATATTTGATAGTAATACGTTTATACTGCTGCTAGTTCATCTCTGAAAAGCTCTGCTACCTTATCTTGGATCCCTACCAAGAACTTGTTTTTTTTTTTTTTTTTTTTTTTTGGCATCTGTTTCCAATACCCCCTCCTTGGAATTTTACTTTTTTCGGTGATTTGTTAATTTGGACTTGAGAATGTCCTGCACATGGTTTGTGTTCTTTTAGCATCATGTATTGCTTTAATTGGATTTTCCCCTATGGACTTCTACTGTGTAAGACACTATGGAACTTCTCGGATTACAAGGGATAATGAAATTCGAATGAAGCCTTGCCGGGTTTCTGTATATCATGGCTTCTTTGGTCCCGTTTGTGGTTAGTCGCACCCCTTTACATTGCAGAATAGAATCCTCAAGCACATATGAACATCGTTCAAACAGCACTTCAATCTGATTTTTGTTTTCTTTGATTGTCATATATGGTTTGCTTGCTGGAAGCTTTTGGGTTTTTTTTTTTTTTTCAGTTTGAATACTCTGTGTTGGTTATATGCTGATGATATAGATGCCCTTTCTTCAAATTAACACCCTTTTGCTCAATTTTTAGATCCATACAATTAGATAGCATAGATTAAGAGATAACAAAGGCTTATTACTTGTTATTTAGATGGCTTCTATTCTGTATTGTGGGCTTTCATGGCACCTACTTTTGTTTGAATACTCTGTGTTGGTTATATGCTGGTGATATAGATGCCCTTTCTTCAAATTAACACCCTTTTGCTCAATTTTTAGATCCATACAATTAGATAGCATAGATTAAGAGATAACAAAGGCTTATTACTTGTTATTTAGATGGCTTCTATTCTGTATTGTGGGCTTTCATGGCACCTACTTTTGTTTAAAAGTATACTCTGTTTGAATATTAGACATTTTATTCTTGTGTGTCTGCATTTAATTTCCAATGGGTTTGCCAATTTGGTCTGTCACCTATATGCTAAGCTCTTGTTCAGCTGTCAATTGCAGAAGATGCTAAAATCTCATTCCTAACATACGGGATATTTTTATTTCGAGAAACTATATTTCTACTTGTCTTATTGGTGTTTAGAAATATTAAATAATTAAATTTCTAGAGGTCTGAAAATATTTCATTTCTAGAAGTCTTATTGGTGTTTTGAAGTCTTAAGAAATTATATCGCTCGAAGTCTTATTTGTTGTTTTAGAAGTCTTAAGTAACTATATTACTCAAAGTTTTACTTGTGTTTCCTCATGTACATTCATATGACTTTTTCTGAGGCCTACACTGGTCAAATATATTTTGGACGAGTCTTGAATTTGTTTAAGCCTCCTCTGCAGATTATGGGTTTTATTAATGTGAGACTTTATACTTCAGCTTAAACTCTTATTGCAAGTAGTCCGTGTTCCTTTATTTTCCCCTCAAGCATTTTACAGCAGTGCTGCGAGTGCAACTATGCATTGGAAGTTTGACTAATATGCCAAACACGGAAGTGTGCTTGAATTATCTATAAGTAACGTAATCACCAATTTCAAAGAGGAATTTATATGTGGTTAATCATTTGTGAATTGTGATTATGCTTTATTTAGGATCTATATTGATCCCAAGTCATGTATCATTTGGGAGGGTGATTAGTAATAAAAAAAAGTTTTGATGTATCTTTCTGGATCTTGCATATTGTTACCTGCTAGGATTAGAAGATGGATTCTCATGATGGGAATGGAACAACTGATGGGAATGGAACAACAGATTCTTTGCCACCTCCCCCACCTGAAATTCCTCCAAATGTCATTCCATTGCGAGCAGAATCAGAGCCCCCTAAGAAAAAGCGTGTCCCAGTGGCTAGGCGTGGCCTTGCATCTAGAGGGCAGAAGATTCAGCTCCTCAGTAATCATTTCAAAGTTAACATCACTAATGTTGATGGCCACTTTTTCCACTACAGTGTCAGTTTGCCTCTGCCCTTTGATTTTGGTATTGAAGTGTTTTACCTGTTTAAACTGATTTGTTATTTGTTCAATTATTCATGATAGGTTAATGTCACTTATGAAGATGGTCGTGCTGCTGATGGCAAGGGTGTTGGCAGGAAAGTAATTGATAGAGTCCATGCAACATATAATACTGAGCTTGCTGGGAAGGAATTTGCTTATGATGGTGAAAAGAGCTTGTTTACTGTGGGCTCACTCCCTCGTAACAAGCTTGAGTTCACCGTTGTTTTGGAGGATGTCACATCAAGCAGGTAAGGATGTTAATGCTGACAACTTTTCATCAGTTTGTTTGAAGTTTTCTATTTCATTTTTCCCTTTTTCGTTCAGTGAGTTTGTTTTTCCTCTAAATGTGGTTTATGCTTTTGAATTCCAGAAACAATGGAAATGCCAGTCCTGATGGGCATAGTAGTCCTAATGATACTGACAAGAAGAGATTAAGGCGTCCATATCAGTCAAAGACATTCAAAGTTGAGCTTAGTTTTGCTGCTAAAATCCCAATGCAGGCTATTGTGAGTGCGATCCGAGGCCAGGAGTCCGAAAACTCTCAAGAAGCTCTGAGAGTTCTGGACATCATTCTAAGACAGCATGCAGCAAAACAGTGAGCAACTATGCTTGGAAACACGTTAAATTTCATTAAGTAGATTTCTAAGTGTACTCTGTTGCTTTCAGGGGCTGCCTTCTTGTGCGCCAGTCCTTCTTCCACAATGATCCGAGGAACTTTGCCGACGTTGGTGGTGGTGTATTGGGTTGTAGGGGATTTCATTCTAGTTTCCGGGGCACCCAAGGAGGCTTGTCTCTGAACATTGGTAGGCTGTCTTTTGCTGTTACAATTTGACTAAGATAGTAAATTCTCGGATTATTTTATGCTGATTCTGGTACAATCATGGCCCAGATGTATCTACTACTATGATTATTCAGCCAGGGCCAGTTGTGGATTTTCTAATTGCTAACCAGAACGTGAGAGATCCCTACTCAATTGACTGGGTTAAGGTAACAGCATGTTTGGTACAATGTCATCACTTCAGTGGTTTAGTTTATTATCCCCCTCTATAGGAAATTTTACATTTATTGATGCAACAGGCAAAAAGAATGCTTAAAAACTTGAGGATAAAGACAACTACTTCCAACCAAGAATACAGAATAACTGGAGTGAGCGAGTTTCCATGCAAAGAGCAAACGTTTGTTTTCTCCCCTTTCATTGGAAATATTAAACTATATATGTGGTTTTTCTTTTTTAATTTTAACTGAATAAAATTCCTGCTTCTGCATGTTATATAGGTTTTCGTTGAAGCAAAAGAGTAGGGATGAAAATGGAGAAGTTGAAACAGTTGAAGTTACTGTGTATGATTACTTTGTGAACCATCGGCACATCGATTTGCGCTACTCTGCAGATTTGCCATGCATCAATGTTGGGAAGCCCAAGCGACCAACTTTCTTTCCATTGGAGGTGATTAACACATTGAAGACTAAAAAACAATATGTGACACAGACTGCCATATATGTAATTGTTTTGCATTGTTTTACAGCTCTGTTCATTGCTGTCATTGCAACGCTATACCAAGGCATTATCTACTAATCAAAGAGCATCACTGGTGGAAAAATCTAGGCAAAAACCACAAGAAAGGATGGGTGTTTTGTCCCAAGTAGGTTTCTTTCGTTAACTTAGTGGCACTGCATCTATGTGGGTGTGTATTGTTAAGTGTTTTTGCTTTTTTGTTGTTTTTGCAGGCTTTGAAAACCAGCAACTATGATACAGTGCCTATGCTTCGTTCATGTGGCATCTCAATCAGTAGTCAATTCACTCAGATTGATGGGCGAGTGCTGCCAGCCCCAAAGGTTGTTTTTGACTTTTCGCTACTATAAGCACAACAGAGTATATTTTGATTTTCTTGTTTGTTAACCTTCTTGTTTAAATTATTTGCATGTCTTTAAACTTTTCATTGCTTGACTGTTTGACTCGATTTCAGCTGAGAATGGGAAATGGAGAGGAATTTTTCCCCAGGAATGGGCGTTGGAACTTTAACAACAAGGTTATCTCCTTACTTTGACAAATTTAAAGGCGTCTTTAATATTCTTTTGAACTGCTGATATGCTTGTGCAGAAACTGGTTGAGCCCACAAAGATAGAGAGGTGGGCCGTAGTGAACTTCTCAGCTCGGTGTGATGTAAGGAGCCTTGTTAGGGATCTGATTAAATGTGGTGAAATGAAAGGCATTGTAAGTAATAGTATGGTTAATTGCAGTTTGATCTAATTTGACAACAGTAATGTTCTATGGTGTTACTTTTAAGTGAATACAAAACAAGTGTCTTTTTTTCTCTCATCCCTTGCTCTTCAGCACATAGATCCTCCATTTGATGTCTTCGAGGAGAGTCCACAATGCAGGCGGGCTCCTCCCCTTGTCAGAGTGGAGAAATTGTTTGACGAGATACAGTCTAAACTTCCTGGTGCCCCTCAATTCCTTTTATGCCTGCTTCCTGAGAGGAAGAATTGTGATCTTTATGGTACATTAGCCATACCTATGTCGGCCTTGTTGTACTTCCACATCAGTGCCTTACAGTGAGTTTATGTACTGCTTTAGGTCCATGGAAGAAGAAGAATCTCGCAGACTTTGGAATTGTAACACAATGCATGGCTCCTACCAGGGTGAACGATCAATATCTTACAAATGTGCTTTTGAAGATTAATGCAAAGGTGGGGTTAAGTACATTATGTCAATATTGCAAAATATGCCCCTGCCCTCTTTCTCAGTACTCCAGCCTCCCCCCTCCCCCAAAAAAAGACAGAAGACAAAAAAGCTCCGGTATATGATTTTTGACAATAGTTTTCCTGAGGTTGATGGCCTCTATGTTTTGCACTTTCCATGCAGCTTGGTGGGCTGAATTCTTTGTTGACTGTTGAACAATCTCCATCTATACCTCTTGTTTCTAAGGTTCCCACCATAATTCTTGGGATGGATGTATCCCACGGATCTCCAGGCCATTCTGATGTTCCGTCAATTGCTGCGGTAACATGCTGTGATTTCCTAAATATCATAATTTCATTTCTTCATACTGCCACCTTGAATAAGTGCCCATTATCTTGACTTCTCAGATTGATTAATATTTAGGAGGTCTTGGATTTTATAGGTGGTGAGCTCCAGAAATTGGCCATTAATTTCACGCTACAGGGCATCTGTGAGGACACAGTCTCCCAAGGTGGAAATGATAGATAACTTGTTTAAGCGCGTCTCTGACACAGAAGATGAGGGAATCATCAGGTGTAATACCCGCGTCAAATTTCAAAACATTTTGATTTAGGCAATGTTTTTGTGCGGGCGGGAAGGTGCAAATGGTAGATCTATCCCAGATATATGCAAGTTTTGATTGTTGGCAGTTGTAGCAGGAATGTTAAACTTTGTTGTGTGTTATTGAGATACTTTTCTATGAATTTCAGGGAGCTCTTGCTTGATTTCTACTTGAGTTCTGGGAAAAGGAAACCTGAGCAGATTATCATATTCAGGTATCCTTTTTTCTTCATTCTGCATTCAAAAAATGCTAGTTTTATTGTTTTCTGCCGTTTGATTGCACTTGAGAACACAGCAGGTAATCTTATTCAGGGATTTCTTTTTCTTCCATCCGACTACAGTGAAATACTGAAGTTACATCTGTGTTATTCCCTTTGGATGTAGTTTAAATGCTAGATTTTACTTTTTGAATTTGTTACTATTCTTTCATTTTCTCCTTCAATTTCTGACCAACAATGCTAACGCAGGGATGGTGTGAGCGAATCCCAATTCAATCAAGTTTTGAACATCGAACTAGATCAGATCATTGAGGTTTTTCTACAATGCAGTTTTTGTTGTGTAATATCTGGTAACTTGATGGTTCTGTGGGAAATATTAACCTGTTATTTCTTTTAAAATTTTTTAGGCCTGCAAATTCCTTGATGAGAAGTGGAATCCAAAATTTGTGGTCATAGTGGCTCAGAAAAATCACCACACAAAGTTCTTTCAGGCAGGGTCTCCTGATAATGTTCCTCCTGGTGTGTATGACTTCTCAAACTTTATGCATTTTTACGTTTTTAGCTGCATTTCATTCAGGAGAATTTTTAATACTTCTCATTGGGGTAGGTACTGTTATTGATAACAAAGTTTGTCATCCTCGGAACTATGATTTTTACCTCTGCGCACAGGCTGGAATGATTGTGAGTATTTCAAAGTCTTGTTTTTTCAAAAGCTCAAAACCCACCACATAAACTAATGTACTTGAATTAATCAAGGAAAGTTTTCTGCCGATTTTTCCAATGAATTTAGATTCGCTCTTGTATGGCTGATAGGACACTAAATGGATACTCGTGGTGTTGCTTTTGTTAGGTTTTACTGCTGATTTATTTTTTGTTTCTTGGAGGCAAGAGAAAAGAATTAGGTAACCTAGAAGAATATAGAGTGAGGTGCTATAAATAAGGATATGAAATTAGTTTTACTTTCCGACAATGTTGCACCAAAAAAGAACTGAATGCTAAGTGAGGCCCAAAAAGGCTTTATTGTTGTTGTTGTTGTTGTGACGTCAGAGTTTCTTTGCAGTTGACCACACATTTGGGTGATGACAAAATTAATTGTTAGCGAAAAAAAATCTAGCCAAGTGGTTCTTTTCAAGATATTATTGTGGTATAGCTGCTGTGGCTGATTTTTATGTGATACATGTACAGATGTACTAGTGTCTTTCATATATCATCAGGGCATCTGCCTTTTGTGTTATGTAATTGAAAAAAGTCCTGAATGAATTCCAAATTGCTTTTTAGGGAACTACAAGGCCTACCCATTATCACGTTCTGTTGGATGAGGTTGGCTTTTCCCCTGATGATCTCCAGGAACTGGTGCATTCTCTGTCTTATGTGTAAGTTGTTACTGTTGACTTTTATTGCTTTATAATGTCACTTTTTGGTGTTGTAATGCTCGGTTGATCCTCTGTGATTTTGTTCAATAACCTTCTGCAGGTATCAGAGGAGTACCACTGCTATCTCAGTTGGTAAGTTATGACTGTTGTCCTCACGCTTATCTATTGTTAATGAATGGCTTGAGAAATTGAGCCTTAATATGATTTGGAGTGGCTGCTTTGTTGTTGGTATTTTGACCCATAAATACAACCAATTAAACATTTCTCACCAATTGTGCTTTCTTAATGACATCATCGGTTAAGGCAACTGAATAAAGTCATACTAAACATGTTTTTGGTGGGTTCAAAGCTTTTAAAATCCAGATGTAATCAAACATCAAAGTAGCTGTTAGACCTCCTTTTGGAATTATATATATTAAAAGCACTGATACTGCAAACAAGCTGCTCCATTAAATTTTTCCGGTCTGGCCTTTTGTTGCAGCTAGTAAAGCGTGAGTGGTTTCCGTGTTTATAGTTTGTATAAGCCAAAGGGTGTTTGTACACTTCGAAAATATAGTTTTTGATACCAGTCTTTCTCTGTGGGTTATCCTTGTGCAGTTGCACCCGTTTGCTATGCACACTTGGCTGCAACCCAGGTCGGACAGTGGATGAAGTTTGAAGATGCATCTGAGACATCTTCTAGTCACGGCGGTGTCACCGCTGCTGGGGCTATTCCGGTGCCTCAGCTGCCCAGGCTACAGGAAAATGTCTGCAACTCCATGTTCTTTTGTTAGAATCTGAACCCAGACAACAGACCACCTTTTGTACAAATGACAGGCTCCAAGTTTAGAGCCTTGTGCTTGCTTTTTGCATGTGTGGTGTGTGTGACTTGAAACCTTGAAGCGGCTATGCTCACCTTGTAAAAAGATGGCAGTTGGTGTTTATGTTTAATTTGTATGTTCAAACTGTAGGCGTTCTGTCAACTCCTTTTATCGTGAATCCTTATACCATAACTTGTTGGAAGTAAAACCCAACGTACCTTTACACCCTTCCGAGGTGATTCTATGGGTGCCATCTCTTCCAATTGCTGGTGAATCCTTGAAATTTTTGCGTTGATGATGTATCCATGTTCAATGGATGCTTGAGCTTAATACAACTCTGATGGTACTGATGCTGTAGGTATGCCGGATAGATGCATGCGTAGAGGTGCAATCCATGATAAATTGACTCTTTAGTTTAATGTAATCGGATGAGATCTCAGCCCCAAATATCCTCTTCCATTGCCACTTCCAATTTACCTGGGAAAAAAAAAATGGCAGCGGATTGTCGTCCCTACGTTCAACTGGAACCTGAGAGGAGCTCTCAGGCTCCCGTCATTGAATAAATGAGTAGTTCAAGCAAATTTTAAATCTGTTTCTCGCATGACACGGGCAGATAGCCATCAAATCTCACTTTATTTCGATCTTCGTCATTAGTATGAACGTAATGACTGTTGATGAAGCAGCGGAGTATACATCGGTAGGCATCGTTGAAAATTGATCGTGACGAATAGCACGCACAGGCATAAGAACTCAGCAAAAAATCACGTTGCTCCAGATGGTCATCTCGACCAAAATCTTTCAGACTCCTATTGTCAGGAGAGCTGGATGGCAGAAAGATCGATAGTTTGGAGTGAAGAATTTAAAGCTTGCCTCTCGCACACTAGGCAGTTCTCACAATACAGATCAGCACTAATCTTCAAAATGAGTGAAATTAAAATATTTATAAGCTCGTCGATTATAATGAGTATACACAAACTAAAATAAAATCTAATTTAAGTTTTTCTTATCAATTGAATCACAATAAAAAGTTGCCTAAAGTAAAGTTCATATCTAAAATTGTGAAAACAAAACTCAAATGTAGAATTAATAAAGAAAAAAAATAACCATCCCCACACAAATTTTTGCTTGAAATCAGAAAGATCAAATATGCAAATCTCAGGAAAAATTAATTTGTTATAGAGAACATTTGCATTTGACCCATAATGACTATTACCCATGAGGAACAACCCCATACTCGATCAACGCCAGAATGATCATGAAGAAACAGACCAACTAGTAAAACAATCACAGCAATGTATGTAGCAAAAATGCAAGTAATCCAATTTCAATCTCTTATTGTCAAATGTTTTCATCGGTCAAATGTTATCTTTTTTTTTTTTTTCACGTTTTTTTTTTTTGGGGGGGGGGGGGAGGGGGAGGGGATCTTTCCTATTTTCTCTTATGTACAAGTCAAAATCCAGATGAAAGGGGATGAATTCAATGCAAAGATTGCCTTCCTGAGCTCGCAGGCATCCTTCAGAAGAGATGAAAGAGAAAAGAAAAATGAAATATTGAGAGGCAGCCCACCGAGTAAAAAGAGCAGTAAGCCTCTGTTAAAAGGAGCGAGCTGCCTCCCAACAAGAAATATACAAGATGAAGATTTTTCTCGTTCACTCCCAGAGATCAAAAGCCTGCTGCGAGCTCCAGCTCCCTCGTCGAGGATGTGTTAAGAGTTGCTCAAAACTGATAGCAGTACTATTATGATCAGAGAGGATTATGCTAATAATACTGCTGGCTGCTGATTGTCCCCTTTAGCTTCTCTGGCCCGGTGGAAGTCATCTAAAGTGCAAAACTCTTCCCTCAGCAACCTGTCCAATTCTGGGTGCTTTTTCAAGGGTTCCTTCTGATCCCGTTCCTCTCGATAATGGTGGAATGCCCTGTTGCATAGGGAAGAACTAATATATATGGTCTCTTTTTTTACAGTAAAGAGTTGGCCACCAAACCAAAAAAGATGCACCTTTTCATAGCTCATGACAGCAAAACTTGATCACAGAACGATAGTGTCAGCAGTCCAACCTAGGCTCTGAATGCCAACCGTCCATACCAAATAACATAGCCATTATGTCAGAAAATCATGTGTCTACAATCTTAAAGGTACTCATTTTATTCTCCTAAAGCTCCTTTTAACTATGCTACCGCAGTTTCTAATCCATTTGAATAGCACATGCAAGTTTCAGGGATGTCCCGATTGCCCAAGATCTGGTGTTGCACGTTTCTCACAGGACAGGTTATGCTTTCCAGCATTTTCCTCCAGGTTTCAGCTATTTTCTCAGTCTGGTTTTAATCACAGCTATTTTCTCCTTGGAAGTCAAACAAAAGTAATTTGGTGGGAGGTATTATTTGTGTAAGGTACCGGTTTTCATAATATAGTAATTAGGAGTAATTAAATTAATATAACTAAGATTAAACATATTATACACGGGAAATTAGCATCGGAAGCATAAGGGAGTCGAGAGGCCTGGCGCTTGAGTGGCGCCCAAGGCGTCCCAATGCGCGTTTGGCATAATAGCCGCATTCGAGGCACACCCGAGGCGCGCCAGACGCGCATTTAGCAAAATGGTGCGCCCGAGGCGCTCTCGGAGTGCATTTAGTAGAATGACATGCTTGAAATACGTTTGATGGACGCTTGAGTGCAGATCTCTGGGTGTTGTGGCGCCCGAGCAACACTCGACTGGCGCTTAAGCGCCAATCTATGTATTTAAGCGCGCGCTTTCTTCCGTCATTTTTGCTCAGATTCGAAAGAGAGAGAGAGAAGGAGATCGAAGCACTGAGTCCGTTTCCGACTTAGATCTAGTTAAGGAAGTTGTAGATCTGATTGAGGCAAGTGTACTCATATACTTTTCTTTATCTTGTTGTACTTTTTGTTCCGTTCTCTTCGGGCATTTTTATTTCGATACTCGTCCAAGCTTATATTTTATAAAACCCATGTTTTGAGCATGCATATTAATTGATGTAATGTCCAATTTGTTAGTTTTATGCGGTATTGTATTCTTTGAAACCCTAACCCTATTTTGAGATTTTTATATGATTTGGCATTAGAAAATTTGAATCCTAACTTGTGGACGTGAATATTGGTATTTATTCACATGTATTTTATATATGTCATTTTGTGTGTGTTCCAAAAGCTATGTTGAATGCTTTTGTGAAGGGATTTATTATCCGGAAGCTCTAAAATTATGTTTGACTCATTGTGGTGAGAATTTCCTAAATTCTCCAAGCTTTATGTTGATTTGTGCATGCATTTAAAGTTATGTGAAGACTTAAACTAACAAGAATATAAAAATGTGTTAATATGCTCAAGAATATGATTATCT
Organism: Nepenthes mirabilis; assembly: GCA_025585075.1. Lineage (NCBI taxonomy): Eukaryota > Viridiplantae > Streptophyta > Magnoliopsida > Caryophyllales > Nepenthaceae > Nepenthes > Nepenthes mirabilis. The sequence continues at coordinate 20,849 of JAODPA010068281.1, read as the reverse complement.
GTATCTGTATCCAAGAAATATGAGAAGAATGAAAAGTATAAGAAGAGAATTCCATTATATGCTAAGTTTTAATGAACTGTTCTCCAGGAAGGAAGAACAAAGTGTTAAGAATGAAATATGGAATTTCCCTTAAAAATAAATAATTATAAAACTGGACCAAAAATTTACATTTCAGATAATAGTATTCTCTAATATACCTTAACATATTACTGTGGTAGATCGAGGACTGCCTCTAGGCCACGAGAGATATGGTGCCATAAGCTTTATGGCCCCGTATATCGGGTGAAAGGTATACTGCTCACCACGGGATGTTTGAATTGTGTGGGTAATGCCTTAGAATGTGTGGAAGTATACACATTCCTTTCCTCATTCAGCCACACCGTTAGCTGGTAAAGCCTACTAGCCATGATCCGCAAAGATAAAGAAATTTTCGCATGTTTTAGAATCTAAAGGAATCAAATGTATAATGGGAAAAGATAAATGTATTCCGAAAATACATTTGATCATACTTCATGTTTATACATCTATATTATACTCATATTCCCTTCCTTTGATTTATTTTGAGTATACTGCTTATTGTCTTTGATTATATTATACCTTCCCGAACATTCAACTTACTCCTTACTGTTTTCTTGCCTTCAGATAAACACGAACTTATACCTGACAAGGCAGAGTAAAGATTAGCAGTCGGCTAGGCGTCAGACTTGGAGGATAATTTTGTGGACCTAGATTTTGTGATTTTGTACTGTATGGAATACTTTTGTATATTTTTTTGATCGACGTGTATCAATGTACCTGATATATTAATGGTGTACAGATTAGTTTAGTTTCGTTGTATATTAATGATTATATATGCTTCCGCAGGTTATTATAGTTTGATATTTAGGTATCCAGTGGCATCTCTTATGAACCGACATATCCAGCGATATGACGTTGGTACCACGAATGGTTTGTGGCAATTTAAATCTTATGTTTGATATTTCTTGTGATATGTATATTATACAGGGATATTGTACAAGTTTATGTTTAGTTTGACGGCCATATTGCAGGCGAAACCTTGCCAGTTTCCGGTTAGGATATGGTCCATCACAATTTGCCCATAATTTTTCTGCTAACTTAAATTCAGGTGAAAAAAGATTTTGGCCTTATTACACTTTACCAGTTCACCTAAAATTCTCTGTACTCTCCACATGACTACATCTTTCTTTAACTTAATCATCTATAGGATATGAAATGATGTTAGATGAGAGAAAGTAGGGTGCAACCACAGAAGAAAAAAAGAAGCAAGAGACAGATTTCAGGTGGCTTGGTTATGTAAAGAAAAGAAGGCCTCATAACCCTGTTAGGGGAAATGATCTCCTGGATTATAAAAGAGCAGAAAATACTGAAGAAGAATTTGAAAGAGATCATCAAGCATGATCCTGCATATTGCACTTGGTAGAGAATATCGCTTACAGGAAATTTACCGTTTCCTAAAAAAGAGCTCTTCCCAAAAAAACTCTGGCAAAAACATGTACTCCTTCCTAAAACCAATGAGGCCACAAGTGTCCCTTAAGCATCAACTTCAATGGATCTGAATAATCCGTTTAACAGACCCCACCTAGTGGAAAAAAGATTTCGCACTTGTCGGAGTGAAACGGTAGAAATAGATTCATATATCCGATCCCACTTACTAGAACTTTAAGGCTGTGTTGTTGACCCCACCTAGTAGGAAAATGTTTATTTTAGTTTGATTTGATTTTTAACCACCTATAATTTGCATTTCCTTTAAATCTGTCGCAACAACCCTATTTTCATCACATTTCTAAGTGAAATTTACAATATTTTCAAAACATATTTGGATAGAACTGAGGACATTTTAGTCAATTACATAAATTGTATTTCCTTCCTCTGCACATGTGTCCTATCATCTTCACATTTCTAAGTGAAATTAACGAGTTTTTCCCAACAAGCTTGGCATTCATCATAAGATATTATAAAGGCAAGAGGAGATTTTGGTAATTTCACTAAAATTTAACAGAATTAAGATAAAAGTGTAACTAAGTGGAAAACAAAAGCAATAAAAAAGTAGATTGCCGAGAAAAAGAAAAAATAAAATGGTAGTCAGTTAAAAGCAAGGGAAGATGTTGGTGATTAAGTGAAAAACAACTAGGAAATTTGTCCAACCAAACTGAGCCAAGGCCATCCCTTATGTCTTGTTTATGCAGGTCTCTTCCTCTTAAGTTCCCCTCGGATATAGACTAAAAATACTAACTTTCATGACTACTGTTCAGAAAAAGCATGCTGCATATGTGTGCATACATATATAAATAGAATGATTCCTTGTCAACATAGAACAAAAACGAGAATTTATTAGACCCCTACCCTTGACAGCCAACAGGTTGAGCAATGAGGCATAAAAGGCTAGGACTGGAAAGATATTCCGGTGCAAAGTGTAGACGTCATAAATAAATTCTAGTGCAGTGTTGATGTCATAAATAATTGATTTTCTAGCAACAGCAAAAAAAGGTAATGTTCTTTAGTTTTTTCCACTTGATTGGTTCATCAAAAATTGGGAAGAGACCCCTGGCCAACCATCAGCTCAGGAAGTCTCAGGAATCAGGATGTGTGTGAAAGTAATCGAAAAAGAATGAGACAAGGATTCCTACACAAATTCTCCAAAGCAAGGGGAGGAAGAGGATTGTCCTTCTAACTCATTCCATCACCCACCCCATTTGCCTTCAATTATCTGCCTGTTTATTGATGAATCAAACAGACTTTAAGCATCATTAATTAGTTAACCTCAAAGGGCAAACACATGAAGTTACTAACATTGGACAGTAAATTCAATGAAAAATGGCACTAGTTGTGCCTATCACTCATTAGAATTTAGAATCATGGATCAAAACATCGGCAGAAATGTATTAATATCGGGGGGCCTTGATTATGGAAAATTAATTGCGATATGCCTCTATATAAATTACATATTGTGATATATTGGCCATTATTTTTGCTTTTTGGAAGATTAAATTGGCAAGTTTGAAATATAAGAAGTCTAAACCCACATATTTAAGTAGTATAAAAAAATTGCATAAATCAAAAAAATTTGGCGCATTTTTCAGTAACCTAAGGATATCAGTCTGAATTTTGATTAAAAAAGGAACAAAACTCATCAAATATGTAATATATGATAAAAGATGTTCAAATTTTAGTACATAATTCATTTTTAATATGGTCATGAGAAAAAAATTGCATCAACAAGATCCAACACCAATATCACCAAATATGGCCACAACAGATGGAATTATCGATACCGATATTTTAAACCGTGGATCCAGGACAACTCACAAGAAGAGAAACTAGCTTTGAAGCACAGGAAATGTGTGCAAAGCATTTCTACAATAAGCGTTTATGTATACAACAAAAAAGTTCATAGCACAATCTTATGGAAAACAGTAGAAGATACCATAAAAAACAAAATAAGCAAATATATAATCCATGATTAGGATCAAAGGCATAACCATCCAGTGAAGAGCAGCAACATCTAGTAAAATTATTATCCACCAGATAATTAGGCACTGTTTTTATTCAATATATTAGCCTACTCTTCTGTTTCACCTTATGTCATATACTGTAAAACTCTTGCAAACTGTGGCCATTTATTTAATACACATAGTGTTAACATTACCATCAATAATAATATTGGTATCTTCATGTGATGAATGAAATTAACTTATCAGTCCTTTGGGTAAACATTATCAAGCATGGGAGTCTTTGATAACTGATAAGGAACTAGCAACATTATTAGACAGGAAGTTTACAGCATAAATTTATCATTATGATGAGTAATCTGGAAAATATAAAATGTTGATACCATGGAACAACAAATGCCTTACGACAACAGCACAGAGAACCAAAAAACTCTCACATAAATTATATACTAAACCCAATGTGTTAAAATGATTATACTGAGCAGCAACTTTCAAACTAATTACTCCGGAAAAGATAGTAGTGATACCTTCACTAATATCCATTTGTTTAGTTTGGTTATTTAGACTACATTCTACATATGATATGTTAAGAATGGGTGTAATTTTCAGTAAAGTGGATAAATGATATGAGGGAATAGCAATATGATAGCCGTTGCAAAAAAAAAATTCTTTTTTCCATGTTTGGATATGCCAGGGTGAATAAGTAATGAACATCCACATCCCCCAAAACTACCATAATTAATATGAGCACCATCTCTCTCGCCATGGTGATGGTGGCAATGTAGATAGTGAATGATAGTATTTGAGGTGTTGTAGTGGCAGTGGTAGCAGCACTGCTGTGGAGAGGCAGTGGTTGTGGCAGTAGGAAGGAGCTGGTGATAGCGATGTTGACAAAGGGGTGGTAATGGCGGTAGAAATGGTTGTGGTGATAGTGATGGGGGTGACAATGGTGATTGTGGCATGATGATGGCGGTGGTGGGTGGCAAGAATGGCTGTCGTAATGATGGCTAAGTTGGTGACGGACTAGTGCAGGTATTGGCAAATGGCAGTGCCTTGCCCTCTCCTGTTTCTCAATTACAACCCCCCCCCCCAATTTTAAACAAGCCTGGGATAAAACCTTGCATAGAGGCAACTTTTGGCTATACGACAATTTCAATATTTACCTGATTTGTGAGTATAAGGCTACCCCTGCTGAACATCAACCTTGTGTGCCAAATGTCATTGAATGGGGTGAATTATAAGTTTCACTTACTGCCTTTTACCCTCAATCCAAGCATACCCACAGATTTGGAATATAATCTTTGCGTAGAGGCAACTTCAGGCTATAAAACAATGTTCAGCATTTGCCTGAAAGAAATCCAACATTTACTTTTCCCCCACGATCACTTTCTTCCCTTTAGTATGAACTAATATTCAACAATCCCATTTTGGACATGGACTAGACTGAAATATTTCATATCTCATTGAACATCATGTCCCAGATGAAAGGAAATCCTCATGAAGAACTCTAGCATGCACATTAATCACAATCCATAGTCTAACTTGGAGATGCAGAATGTTAACTACATACAAGATTGCCAAAGGCATGCCTAGTCCCAAAGCTCATGGGTGTGCGCCCGGTAAACTCCAAGTGTGGCACAGACCATGAAGCACAAGCCTGGGCGTAAGGCGCGCACCTCGTGGACCTTGATGCGAAGCCTAGATTTTGTAAAAAAACAAAAAATCAAAATACATAATTACCCTAAATTCAAAAACACTTAAACCCAGTACAATTAAAAAACACCTAATTATATTTCTGCACTCTCCTTTCTCCAGGTTGGGCTGCAGGCTACAGAGCTCTCTGTTTGCAGTTCTTCAGGTATGTGTGTGTATCACTCTATCTCTCTCTCTTGCACGCGGTCTCTCTCTCTCTTGCCATTTCGTGCTCTCTCTCTCTCTCTCTCACTATCACTCACC